>JAWRVZ010000373.1:355000-367500 GCA_037043235.1 Rhodeus uyekii | reverse complement strand
GAGACGCACAATGAGCCGTTATACACAACAGCAGCAGCAGCGTGATGACGACACGCAACAGCAGAGCCAGCTGCACTGCCCACACACACACACACACACTCACACACACTCACTCACGCACACACACACACACTCATGCACATATACGCACGCACACACACACACACACACACACTCACGCACATATACGCACGCACACACGCACGCACACACACACACACACACACACACACACACACACACACGGCTGAAGACAAGAGAGGACAGCCTACAACAGTGTTTCCTTTTAATGTGATGAGATAATAATATTGAGATAATAATAATATTAACAGACAATAAATAAACAACATGTCTCTATTTTGTTGTGTTTTCTGTCTGCATGCAAAAACAACGTTTAGTGCAATTTCTGAACAATCATTCTTACGAGTCGCATCTTTAATGAACTGGTCAAAAACACTGTTTGTATTATTCATATACTAGTATAAATTAATATTCTTTGAATTAGTTTAAATTTTTATTTTTAGTGTTTTACAATTTTTTTTAATTCAAAATATTTTTTTAGCAATGTTGTTATACGCCTTTGTCATCTTTATTGCTATTTAGTTTTAGTACATTTAGTATTTTAAGCTTGTTCAATTAGTGATCATAAGACTTTTTAATCTAATATTTATATATTGTTTTATTTCACCTATAAAACCAATAACAATATCAGTTTAAATGAGCCTAACGAATCCGGCAAAGCGTCTAAATGTGTGTAAAAAGGCAGTTCAAGAGACAGACAGACAGACAGAAAGAGAGAGAAACGGACTGATAAAGCACAAAGAAACAGCGCCGGTCTGCAGTGAGCAGGTTCACCTCTGCGGCTCCGGCCACGTCCAGCTGCAGCACGCCCTTCCTCTCCTTCTCCTCCACACACGAGTAATGGATGCTCTGCACCTGCCTGAAGTTGGCCAGATGCGTCGGCTGAGAGAAACACACACAGATGTCGAGTTACACACTCGTAATGAGAAACACAGATCAAATCCTGCATCACAAACCACAGACGATGAACCAGCAGAAAGTGTGATGCACATCCTTCATCAGAGCACAGGTGCATCTACAACTTCTGTAGGAACTGCACAACTAAAGTTGTTTGCCACTGAAAACAACGACGCTGCAGATTGAAACAACAAGGATTTTGGACCAATGACATTTCAATGTGAGCAGAACTTGAGTTACCGTTGATCCTTTATCTGTCAGGTAACTGATGTCCTCCTCTGGACCGATGGCCAGATCCACTGATATCACCCAACTCGACTGAGAGAGAGAGAGAGAGAGAGAGAGAGAGAGACAGAGAGAGAGAGAGAGAGACAGAGAGAGAGAGAGAGAGAGAGAGAGAGAGATGTAACAAGAACGCTGCACACATGCATAATTCATTCAGATTTAATCATAGATAGAACATCATTAAGTGTCAGCAGCGTCTAAAAGAGCAGATGGCAAACACAGATTAAAGAGGAAACTAGATGCTGGATATTTCATTTTATAAGAGACCTCAAGATATATTCCTCTCATTAACCACCAGAATCAAAACAAACTGTGATATAAAATATAATCATATGGAAATCATGCACTATAATTCACAATACTGTTTAAACGTTTGGGGTCTGTAAGATTTTTTTCTGTGACTAATGCTGAATTTACAGTAAAACAGTGTAATATTATATCAGTGTAAAACAGCTGTTTTCTATGTGAATATATAGTAAAGTGTCATTTATTCCTGTGATTAAAGCTGAATTTATTAGATGATAAATACAGTAAAACAGTGTAATATTATATCAGTGTAAAACAGCTGTTTTCTATGTGAATATATGGTAAAGTGTCATTTATTCCTGTGATTAAAGCTGAATTTATTAGATGATAAATACAGTAAAACAGTGTAATATTATATCAGTGTAAAACAGCTGTTTTCTATGTGAATATATGGTAAAGTGTCATTTATTCCTGTGATTAAAGCTGAATTTATTAGATGATAAATACAGTAAAACAGTGTAATATTATATCAGTGTAAAACAGCTGTTTTCTATGTGAATATATAGTAAAGTGTCATTTATTCCTGTGATTAAAGCTGAATTTATTAGATGATAAATACAGTAAAACAGTGTAATATTATATCAGTGTAAAACAGCTGTTTTCTATGTGAATATATGGTAAAGTGTCATTTATTCCTGTGATTAAAGCTGAATTTATTAGATGATAAATACAGTAAAACAGTGTAATATTATATCAGTGTAAAACAGCTGTTTTCTGTGTGAATATATAGTAAAGTGTCATTTATTCCTGTGATTAAAGCTGAATTTATTAGATGATAAATACAGTAAAACAGTGTAATATTATATCAGTGTAAAACAGCTGTTTTCTATGTGAATATATAGTAAAGTGACATTTATTCCTGTGATTAAAGCTGAATTTATTAGTTGATAAATACAGTAAAACAGTGTAATATTATATCAGTGTAAAACAGCTGTTTTCTATGTGAATATATGGTAAAGTGTCATTTATTCCTGTGATTAAAGCTGAATTTATTAGATGATTAATACAGTAAAACAGTGTAATATTATATCAGTGTAAAACAGCTGTTTTCTATGTGAATATATAGTAAAGTGTCATTTATTCCTGTGATTAAAGCTGAATTTATTAGATGATAAAAACAGTAAAACAGTGTAATATTATATCAGTGTAAAACAGCTGTTTTCTATGTGAATATATAGTAAAGTGTCATTTATTCCTGTGATTAAAGTTGTATTTTCAACATCATCACTCCAGTCTTCAGTGTCACATGATCTAATCATTCTAATATGATGATCAATATTTATGATTATTATTAGAGTTGAAAACAGTTGAGCTGCTGCTTCAAACATTTGAGGAAACTGTGACACATTCTATTTTCAGGATTCTTTGAAAGAAAGATCAAAAGAACAGCATTTATTTGAAATAGAATGTTTGGATTAATTCTAATTGTCAAACTAAAATCTTAATGTTACATTCAAAACTTCTAATTGTAATCTGTCACTTTTGACCCAGTTATTGCATCCCTTTAGAATAAAGACGTTTGATGGAAAATACAGTTAAATAACCAGAAATAATATTGATATCTTTGTTCTGATTAATTTCCGGCTGGTTTGGGATTGTGTATGTGTGTGTGTTAATGTTGGTCAGTGTGAGCTGCTGTAACTCCACTGTTGGCCAGCAGGAGGCGCAGCAGGCCAGTGTTTCGGCGCTTGACCCCCTCGTACCCCTAAAGCACAGCGGAAGCACTCTTTGTCGAATCTGTAGACGGGCGCCAAGATCTCAAAGAACTTCAGGATGCTCTGCTCGTCGTTCAGGTTAGCAAACTGCTTAAATGTCTGCTGGATCTGCTTCCTCAGCGTTTTGGCCTGAGAGAGAGAGAGAGAGAGAGAGAGATACACATGTAACATGTTGCACACATGCAAAATTCGGTGTTAACTTCACACACACCAGTACGAGTTTACAAACTAATTACAGCACTTTAAAGTGCAGCAAACAAAACCATTTAATTCAGAAAAGATGAATAAAATAGATTTTTACAGGCTCTGAAAAACAAATTATACATCAATGTTTAATACTGAGGTTTAGAAGTGTGAGCAACAGTGAGCAGAAACACACGATAAATACTGTATGCTAAAGTAAAATCGCACCTAATAACAAACTCAAACCATTAATCATCTGTCAGTCACATAACACACAGCAGTCTGTTATCAACACACTCCTGACACACAAAACACACAACACCAGCTCTTTCCGTCTCATCACTGTCATCTCCCGCTGAACTCATCGCTCAAACTCACTGACTCTGCTGTGAGAGATCATCTGAGCGCTGAACGGCATTATGGGTAACAACACTGAGACACTGATCACATCAGAGAATCACGAGAGGGACGTCCACCCTTCCGGACAGGAAGTGCAGTATCTGCTCACATCTGTGCAGGAATTATGGGATAGATCTGATGGAAAGCAGGATTTCTTCAGAAACATGTCTTTTCTTCTCTTTTATTATGACACCACTTCACATCTAGAGTTTACTTCACCGCTGACAACAACGGGTCAGTGTTCATCGTACAAGATAATAATTTATCCTAGAAAAATACTACTAATAATAAAGATTTAAATTCAGACAGACACTGCTTAAAAGGATTAAATAGTAAATAAATAACAATTAACAACTAGAGAGGATAAAGTTCGTCGAGACAAACTTTAGAAGTTGGCTGAGAACGTCGCACCAGAAACTTTAATTTCGCATGTTGGTAGCACAATTTAACATTAACTATGAAATGCGTTACGAAACCAGAAATTAACAGGTTTCTAAGGTGTTCTGGGTGGTTACTAGGGTGTTGCTAGGCGTTTGCTAGGGTATTTGGGGTGGTTGCTAGGGTGTTGCTAGGCGGTTGCTAGGGTAACTGGAGTGGTTGCTAGGGTGTTGCTAGGCGGTTGCTAGGGTAACCAGAGTGGTTGCTAGGGTGTTGCTAGGTGGTTGCTAGGGCAACTGGAGTGGTTGCTAAGGTGTTGCTAGGTGGTTGCTATGGTAACCAGAGTGGTTGCTAGGCGGTTGCTAGGGTATCCTAGGGTGTTGCTGGGGTGTTGCTAGGCGGTTGCTAGGGACAACAGGGTGGTTGCTAGGGCGTTGCTAGGGTAACCAGAGTGGTTGCTAGGCTGTTGCTAGGCGGTTGCTAGGGCAACTGGAGTGGTTGCTAGGGTGTTGCTAGGTGGTTGCTATGGTAACCAGAGTGGTTGCTAGGCAGTTGCTAGGGTAAACAAGGTGGTTGCTAGGGCGTTGCTAGGCAGTTGCTAGGGTATTTTGGGTGGTTGCTAGGGTGTTGCTAGGGTAAACAGGGTGGTTGCTAGGGCGTTGCTAGGCAGTTGCTAGGGTATCTGGGGCGGTTGCTAGGGTGTTGCTAGGTGGTTGCTAGGGTAACTGGGGTGGTTGCTAGGGTATCCTGAGTGGTTGCTAGGCAGTTGCTAGGGTATTTTGGGTGGTTGCTAGGCAGTTGCTAGGGTAAACAGGGTGGTTGCTAGGGCGTTGCTAGGCAGTTGCTAGGGTATTTTGGGTGGTTGCTAGGCAGTTGCTAGGGTATCTGGGGCGGTTGCTAGGGTGTTGCTAGGCAGTTGCTAGGGTATCCAGGGTGGTTGCTAGGGTATCCAGGGTGGTTGCTAGGATGTTACTAGGTAGTTGTGAGGTCTTCTGGGTAGTTACTATGGCATTCCTAGCACAATTTAACACTTAGCTAACCACTATTAGCATGTAGCTATTCACTGCTAGCATATGTAGCATGTTGGAAGTCCTGTTTGCTAGCATGAGTCAATACGTAGACCCAAACCCCATATCTCTACGACACTCAGAAGCAGAGATATAGGTCTGGCTAAATGGTTGCTAGGGTTCTCTGTTTGGTTGCTAAGGAGTGGCTAAGCCTCTGCCATTGATGTCTCTTCAAAGGCTGCTTGTCAGTATGAACGATATAAACCAACCACAATACCTCTACGACATTCAGAACTGAAGATATCTCACTTTGTATTTGGTTGCTAAGGTGCTCGATAATGGTTGCTAGGGCGTGGCTAGGAAGTGTTGAAGACATTGATGATTGGCAGTTTGCTGCCCCGAGTCAAACGAGCCCGTCCTCAAATTTCTATGACTTTTCTATCCAGAGATAGAAGTCGATCTATTTGAATGGAAGTCTATGGGACGGGTTGCTAAGGTGCTCTAAATGGTTGCTAGGGCGTGGCTTAATAGCTTCACTGTGATCCTGAGACACTCATTGATCGCCTGAGTAAAATGAGCCCTCCCCCTTGTCTCTGTGACGCTGTGATGCACAGCTATGTTCAATTCAAAATCCCTATGCAATTTGCCATAGTAGTTGGTGTTTCATGGGACGGACTTCCCCATTCATCTCTATGGGACAAGTTTGAGCAGCTCTAGCACCCCAGGGGTACAACTTTCACCCCATTGTGTGGTATGTTCTTACAGAAGCTGTCACCCTCTTCAAATGTGGTGAGTTTCATCTTTTTACAAATTCCTCACTCAGAGTTATTAATCGTCAAAGTTTGTCGCAATGTTAAGTCAATGGGATTTTTCGGCTGCTTTTTCGCCCCTGGGGCGAACACCGTACCCCCGACCCCTTAGAAAAGATATAGCAACTCGAGTCAGAACAGGCCTGCGGCCTGTTCTGATTGTGGGGCCGGTAGCACTAAAGCTGTAGGACGAGATGCGTATAGAAATTCTAGTCTCAGAAAAATAATAATAAGATTAAGTCGAACAACAGTAAGTTGGCTGCTTCTCAGCCAACTTAATAATAGTACTAATAGTAGTACAGTAACACCTCGAGATACGAGCTTCTCTACATACGAGCAAACCTTCCGGCAGATTTTTGCTTCTAGATACGAATAAATGTTCAAGATACGAGCACTCGTACTGACGGCGATGCCGATGCTCGTTCACTTCATGTTCCCTGACTTCTGTACGCATCGCCTGTGAGCAGCTGATTATCTCTATTTTGTTCATTATTCTTCATATTAGCGATGAGCTCTAAGAAAGTGAGTGGTAAGGATGGCAGTGAGAAGAAGAAGTGCATGATGATCATGGAAATGAAGCATGAAACTGTGGATAAATATGAGCTGGTGCCGCGTGAGAGATCGAGCATCAGGAGGAACTGTGGACGGAGGAGTTGATCGAGCAGCAGACGATGAACATACGCAGGTGTTGCAAGAGCTCAGCATTGAAAATAAACACCCTGATAAATCGTGTACTGGTCGCTCTTCTGTGTTTTTTGATGACGTGTATCTTACTTGTATTTAAAGGGAGACAGAAACAAATCTCCCTCGATAGGTATTTCGTTAAAAGGTCTGCGCCGAGTGAAAGTGAGGGTTGTCCGGCGAAAAAAGGGAAGAAAAGGAAAGAAAACAAACAAAACAATAATATGAAATAGAAAAGTTACAAAAAATATCTAAGCTAAATTCAGTTATGTTAATTTAAGTTTACGTAAGTTACGCAGTGTTGGTGTAAGGTACGGGTTGACGTACCACCCCCCCCCCCCACCCCCGCTCTGCACCTGCCGCTACTGTCTGAAAAAACATATAATTAAAACCAGATTTTATTTGATATCACACCAATCCTTATACTGTACATGTACTGTAATTGTGTGTGTGTGTGTGTGTGTGTGTCTATACCAATAAAAAACATGTTTTCTTCTGTTGTTACGGATCTGCAACAAATTAATTTGTTTTCTTATGTTGTTTTAATTGTTTTAAAAGTCTAATTCTTGTTTTCTTATTATTTCTTATTGGAAAACATGATTCTAGATACGAGCAATTCGAGTTACGAGCTCCGCCCTGGAACGGATTATACTCGTATCTCGAGGTATTACTGTAATAATGGTTTAAGTTGGTCTTTAAGGAATATTTGTGGAATCATTTACTTGCCATAATGTCAACATGTATTCCTGTATTTTGATCAAATCAAAGCAGCTTTGCTGAGCAGAAGAAACACCTGAACCAGCAGCTCATCAAAACATTTCCTCTCAGAGCAAGAAAAGACGGGATTGGAACGATAAAGATGAGTAAAGGCTGACAGGATCTCACTCTTCCTTTAATAAGCCCTGCAAACAATAGCATTATTAAAGAGACGCGTTCAGTGACAGATGCTGATGATTTAACCCCGTTTCTCACACACACACACACACACACACACACACACACACACACACACACGAGCTCTGCTCTCTGACACTGAAGCCCTTTGACTACTCTCTCTCTCTCTAGAAATCAAACTGATTAAACGCCATAATCCACCCAAATGAACAGCTCTCAAACAACACACACACACACACACACACACACACGGGAACAGAGAGAGAGTCAATGGAGGACGAGTGAATATCTGGAGCAGGAAAATAACACCTCCTGCCTACATGAAACACACACACACTATCGCAAACACACACTCACACACCCACACATACACAGGCACACACACACACATGAAGACATACACAGGCACACACAAACACATGCATGCACACACTCTCACTCACTTATGCATGCACACACACACTCACACACACAATCATGCACACACATACACGCATGCGCACACACACACACGCACGCACGCGCGCGCGCATGTTTAAGGGTGACCCAGGGTCAGAGGTTAACCCCACTGTTTCACGGAGCATCTGTCTGCAGGAGTGTGTGTGATTGTCTCAACAACAACAGTCAGTCAACACTATTCTCACGCAGCTGCACACACACACACACACACACACACACACACACACACAGATCATGCTCTAACAACAAGGGCCAGAAACTCTTCTGGTGTTAAAAACCACTGTCAGGATTTACTGAACACATGCAGTGAAACAAACCGTGCTGGAAATGCATGAACAGGTTATTTCTGCGGCTGAACTTATTAAATATGAGTTCAGATGCAAAATAAATGATGGGAGGAGAGCGTTTAAATGATCACGCAATCATACGGCTTGTGCTCGTCAATTCACTACATTATTTACCACCCAGAAACAGATCACAAGTGCAAGCCTCCACTGACCTTCACCGACTCCAGCAAGCTTTTGGGGAAGAAGCGTCTGAGTCCCACGTCCTTCCTGAAACACAGAGCGCATGATGTCAGAGACGACGCTGTTCATCTGGAGAACTGCTCTCACTCAGTTAATGAAGCGTCAGGAACACATCTCTGGAAACACGAGCAGCGCTCCACAAACGCATGTGTCAGAAGTTCTTACAGCCATGAAACGCTCGTGTCAACATCTGATGTGCGGCTTTAAACATCAGAGACACGGCGTTCCTCCTCCTTCTGTCTGCCGTGTGTTTCAGCCTCTGCCACTAATCACGCATGTTTGATGAAAACTAAACGCAAGCGCAAGCATCTCTTCCCATAAATGTTTTTAGGCATTATTGAACACCATCTGCAGTCTTGAGTCTTGAGGCTCGGTCACCAAACGGTCACCATCGTGTTTAAAAGTAATGAATAGTTCATGAAATTTTATGAAATCATGAATCAATGAATCTGTTTTTATCACCGTATTCATTTGTCAGAAGCAGCGAATCAAACTTTTTACCACAGTTTTGTAAACAACTGAAAGTGAAACAGGAGAAAGTGAGATTTGGCAAAATCAAATCCAGTTTACTTGATAGAAAGAGCGCTTTATTCTCTTAAACCATGTGTTTTTGGGCCATCAGAGCTTCCCTCTCTGGCTGTGTGTGTGTGTGTGTGTGTGTGTGTGTGTGTGTGTGTGTGTGTGGGGATTTAAAGCCCAATAAAACCCACCCGTCCCTGACGATTGTTTCATAATTTACTCTCAATGAAAAGTGCTTGGGTTCGGCTTTAACCGTGTGGCGTCTCGCCAAAAACAGCTGACCGGCGTTTATGGGCCTCGAGCGACGCATCGGTCGATTCTTTAAAGTGCTGCGCTGAACTTTAATCCAGAGGTTAACGGCGGACAGACAGCACACACACCTGCTCACACACACTTCCCAGGAGAGACACTGAACAGGACGAATGGAAGTGATGATAAACACATGCTCATTTGCATACTCCCCGTCCTGAATAGTGTTTGAATTAAAGCCGGACGGCCACTTTTAACGGCTAGAATTCGATGTCACGGCTAATATTGCTCATTATTGACTTAATTATAACTACAAACACATGGTGATTTGCATAAACGGGATTGAGTGATTAATTATCAGCATCTAACCTGATGAAAGCATGTTATCTACATTATATTTCATTGCAACAACATTGTTCACCTTTATTAACGTTTAAAAGCATCTGATGAGAGTTTCTGAATGAAAGACCCACGACTGCAACATTTCTCTCTGAAACCGCAGGATATTAAATTCATCTGAACGTGGAGGATTTTAACACACTGACCCATTTTCCTGCTCTTCTCCTTTATCTTCACAAAAACAGCAGAGTTTCAGGGCATGGTGTAAATAGACAAACTGGGACCTTTTTATACACTATCCTTACATGATACATTATATATTATTCAAGCTAAAAAAAACTAGATTACAAAAAATTCTAATGAAATTGGACAATATATAAAAACATTCAAAATATGAATTATAAGTGTAGTATCATCTCAGTGATAGTGAAATAACAGCCGTTCAGAGGCGAACCAGCTGATGACATCATGCCCTCCAGCTGCTGTCACTCACATCAGAGCAGAGCTGTGATTGGTGTTCGCCGTCCGCCCGTCCCGCCCCCGCAGGGGCAGAACACTGCAGTGGGACTGCGGGCGATCAGAGGGAACGACCCGCAACTAATGCACACGTGCGTGAGTGTGTGTGTGTGTGAGAGAGAAAGAGAGAGAGAGAGCGTGAGTGTGTGTGTGTGTGTGTGTGTGTGAGAAAGAGAGAGAGAGAGAGCACTGGTGTGTGTGTGTGTGTGTGTGAGAAAGAGAGAGAGAGAGAGAGAGAGAGAGCACTGGTGTGTGTGTGTGTGTGTGTAAGAGAGAGAGCGTGAGTGTGTGTGTGAGAAAGAGAGAGAGAGCACTGGTGTGTGTGTGTGTGTGTGTGTGTGAGAAAGAGAGAGAGAGAGAGCACTGGTGTGTGTGTGTGTGTAAGAAAGAGAGAGCCAGAGTGTGTGAGAAAGAGAGAGAGAGAGAGCACTGGTGTGTGTGTGTGTAAGAGAGAGAGCGTGAGTGTGTGTGTGAGAAAGAGAGAGAGAGCACTGGTGTGTTTGTGTGTGTGTAAGAGAGAGAGAGAGAGAGAGAGAGAGAGAGAGAGAGCGTGAGTGTGTGTGAGAAAGAGAGAGAGAGAGAGAGAGAGAGCACTGGTGTGTGTGTGTGTGTGTGTAAGAGAGAGAGAGCCAGAGTGTGTGTGTGTGTGTGTGTGTGTGTGTGTAAGAGAGAGCGTGGGTGTGGGTGTGTGTGTGTGTGTGAGAGACAGAGAGAGAGAGAGAGAACGTGAGTGTGTGTAAGAGAGAGAGAGCCAGAGTGTGTGTGTGAGAGAGAGAGAGAGCCCGAGTGAGTGTGTGTGTGTGTGTCCGGCTGAGGTGGAATGAGTGACTATGTAAAACCAATATTTATTTTGGCATTTTGAGATCATTTTGGCTGCTGTGCCGTTTTGGCCATTAGACTCTATCAGACATGATATTCTTCATCATCATCATCATCATCATCCGCGGTAACACTTACTCTAAGAGCTCATAGTTGGATTTTTTATCCAGGGCGTTTCCTCTCATCTCTCTGTAGAATCTCCTGGAGAAGATAAAAGCACAAATCAGATGAACACGAGCTTCTGGAGGATCTGCTGCAGCTCAGAGTCTGACAGGAGGAGGAACACACCTGATCTCAAGACATCCCAGCTTCAGCGCCACTTCCTGCTCCACCTGATCGGCCATCAGCATGTAGTCGTTCTTCACCTGTGGACACACACACACACACACACACACCTTACTTCACATGAACCTCCATCCCAGAAACATGCTGTACATGCATGGATGAATGATGGATGGATGGATGCATTTTGTAAGTTGTTTTGGATAAAAGTGTCTGATAAATAAATGCATGTATATTTAAATGAAAGAAAGACTTGAAATAAATGAAACTAAAACCTATTTTCAGCAAAAATTGTGTTTAACAGATCATTATATGTTGATAATCATTATATTTACACTTAGTAAATAATTTTAGTTATAATTTTATATTAAAATCTAAATATTGCTATACTTGATAAGTATGTAATATAAATATTAATACATAAATGAATAAAATATAATATATGTACTACATATTTTTCCTTCATAACATTATGTACTAATCAGATAAAAACAACATGATGCATTAATAATTATGATATCAAAGTCAGTTATATTATAATTTTATTATATATAATTAATTTTATATCAATTTTATTTAGAATTTAATATAATCAGAATAAAAATAAAAAGTCATAATCCATGTCATAATTCAATGCAATATTTTAAATAATAATTTTGTGAACATTTATATTAACATTATTTTTATATTAAATGTCAAAGTATTTAATATAACGGTATTTAATATAAAATAATATGTACTTTTTTCGTCACTCCATGATTAATCACTGGTAGTTTCTGATGTAACAGTGTTGTGTCATTAATGGAGTCAGTGGGACTGACTGATGATGTCACTGGGACTGTATCCATGACTGATGACATCACTGAGACTGGTTTTAAGAAGCAGGTGTTTCTGCTCCAAACACAAACACTGAATCACTCATCACTCCTACAAAACAGACGGACTTCACAGAATCTGCCGTAACATCCTTCTATTGTCCAGATGATGAACAGCCTCAATAACACTAACACATGACTGTCCCTGTGAGCGGGAGTCCTGCAGGAGGATTGTGGGAGATCACGCTCATGCTCTGATGCTCTAAACTACCGAGGCTTCTGGAATGACGACGAACGGAACAGACACACACCACAAACTCACTGACCTACTTTACACAAA
>JAWRVZ010000373.1:322500-347500 GCA_037043235.1 Rhodeus uyekii | reverse complement strand
ACTGTATTTATCATCTAATAAATTCAGCTTTAATCACAGGAATAAATGACACTTTACTATATATTCACATAGAAAACAGCTGTTTTACACTGATATAATATTACACTGTTTTACTGTATTTATCATCTAATAAATTCAGCTTTAATCACAGGAATAAATGTCACTTTACTATATATTCACATAGAAAACAGCTGTTTTACACTGATATAATATTACACTGTTTTACTGTATTTATCATCTAATAAATTCAGCTTTAATCACAGGAATAAATGTCACTACTATATATTCACATAGAAAACAGCTGTTTTACACTGATATAATATTACACTGTTTTACTGTATTTATCATCTAATAAATTCAGCTTTAATCACAGGAATAAATGACACTTTACTATATATTCACATAGAAAACAGCTGTTTTACACTGATATAATATTACACTGTTTTACTGTATTTATCATCTAATAAATTCAGCTTTAATCACAGGAATAAATGACACTTTACTATATATTCACATAGAAAACAGCTGTTTTACACTGATATAATATTACACTGTTTTACTGTATTTATCATCTAATAAATTCAGCTTTAATCACAGGAATAAATGTCACTTTACTATATATTCACATAGAAAACAGCTGTTTTACACTGATATAATATTACACTGTTTTACTGTATTTATCATCTAATAAATTCAGCTTTAATCACAGGAATAAATGACACTTTACTATATATTCACATAGAAAACAGCTGTTTTACACTGATATAATATTACACTGTTTTACTGTATTTATCATCTAATAATAATAATCACAGGAATAAATAACTATGTATTAATTCAGTTTCTCAACCTGTTGTAATTATTCATGTCATAAAAAGCTTGAATATCTTAGTGTTTTGTGATGTAACTTGTATTCCTGACACATGACTTGATTTGATTGAGAAAGCATTGTTCCTTAAATAATAACATTTAAACAAAAAATGCTGACATTTTTTACTTCCTATCCTACAAATACATCAAACATATTTCTGAATAAATTAAGGCAGAGCGCCATTGACATCACGACATCACTCTGATGACATCACACAGGATGTGAAAGGGATACGGTTGTTAGGGAAGCGGGATGGTTGTCATGGCACCGCCGTGGCCTTCATTGATTGGATTGGGGAGCTGGCAGGGGCTCAGAGGACACACTCCCGGACGCTTACACACTAAACGGATTACATCACATACGAGCAGAAATTAATGATAAAATCAGCTGCAATAAATCAGTAATTTATTTAGTAAATAAATCTAATAGCAGCCTAATGTGTAATTCAACTCTCACTCCAGTTATTCTCACACATTTCATGATAATATTGTTAATTGTATATCAGAATGGTATAGCGGTTTATTTATATTTATTTATTTACTTGATATATTTATAAATTTATATATATATATATATATATATATATATATATATAAATTTATAAATATATCAAGTACATGGTATATCAAATTAATGAAATAAATGTAACTGAAAATTTGTTTTGTTATTGTTCAATGAAACTAAAACTATTAAAAACTGCTTTTGTAAGCTGAAATAAAGCTGAAAGAAATAATGTAGTACAAAAATAAATTTACATGACAAACTTACATTTTAAATCTTATTTGAATGTTTTTTTTAATGTACGCAAACCAAACTATAAAAAAAATTTGTATGGTGTTAATTAATAATTCTATTATTAGCAATCAAAAAAAACGTGTTACACTGGCATTAAAAACGTAAGATGTGTAAAACTAAAATTATAAAATTGATAGCTATATTATATGTGTGTGTGTATAAAAATAAATCAATGCAATTAATTGCATCTAACATAAAAGTTTGTATTTAAAGCAATGAATCAATTTGAAAGCCCTAATATTTAAACTAATCTTCAACTTCTGGCGTCTCCATACTGACTAAACAACCATAAATAAAGAGGCAGATGAAGCAGAAACACAGCGAGTGTGTGTGTGTGTGCGTCTCTCACATCAGACAGAAACACAGTCAACACACTCTGGCTCATCAGGCCTAAACACACTCGCGCTGACACACACTCAGGTGAGCGGAGCGATGGGCTGACCTCAGCGCTGGCTTTCACACGCAGCACACAAACATGAACTGACGTCAGTGCGGGAATGACAGAGCTGGATCTCCCACTGCATCCTGACACTGGGAGCGCTTTCTCAGCCTTCAACCAGGAAGAGACTCTTCAACTCAAGCACTTGCCACTATATATATATATATATATATATATATATATATATATATATATACACACACATTTAAAACATTCATGCATTTATCAGACGCTTTTATCATCGCATTCAAGAAACACATTGACATTCTAATCAGTTCTTGCTTTCCCTGGAAATCGAACCCATGACCTTGATGTTGCAAGCGCTGCTCTCTACTGTTAGAGACTCAGGGAAGTGGTTATAATAATAAAAATATATAAATACAATATGAAAATCAAACTATGTATGAAAGTATATTAATGCATAAAAACAACAATGCGCATGAAATGGAAACATGTGAAACAATGAATAAGAGGATGAGAGTGAAGCTGAAATGATGACAGGATTGTTGATCCAAGAGTGAATCAGCGACTTGCATTGCACAAAAATGCAAAAAAATTCTCTAAAATGCACTTCTATAAATAAATCTGCATTTAATTTCAGCAACAGTTTAATTATTATTAATTTATTAATAATTTATTATTAGCATGCAGTAATAAATAAATGCACAGTTGCCATTCAGATCCTGCTGTGTTATTTTACATTTAGGTCTGAAAACTAATGCATTCAATTCATATTTACATATTCATGCATTCATTAAGCAGACGCCCGAAGCCAATAATGACACAAAAACGTCTCCGGTTACTATCGTAACCTCCGTTCCCTGAGAGAGGCGGGAACGAGACGGTGCATGGAAAAGCATTTGGGACCCTCCCCTTCACGTAAATTTCTGAAACCTTATAGGATAACGCCAGTTGACAACTGGCCAATTGTCGCGCGATGCGCTCTGGCTGTCAGACAGTATAAATAGCATAAGCGCGGCACTTGCGTCAGAATCATGACTGAACACGGCACAGCTGGTCAAGCGACGAACACGGCGGACGTTGCACCGTCTCGTTCCCGCCTCTCTCAGGGAACGGAGGTTACGATAGTAACCGGAGACGTTCCCTTTCGAGGGCGGGAACGAGACGGTGCATGGAAAAGCATTTGGGAACGGTGTTCAATCCCGCCGTGATTGAGACTTAGACCAGTCTGATACAGGGAAACATACACCAAACACAGCTCGTCCAATGGCAACGTCGCCACGTGTGCTCACTACTGATAGGTGCAGCTAAGCCAATGAAATCTTAGCTAAAGCTTGTCAAAATTTGCATATCAGCAGCATGAAAAATAGCGGGCTGCGTTATTACAGGGCAGACGTGACTATTCAGAAAGCATTAAAGCACAACTAGTGTGAGCGCATAGCGTCAACGGCAAAGCGGTGACCGTGAGCACATAAGCACAAACTACTGTACAGAAATCCCCAGCGTCAACAGCACAGCGGTAACAACTGTATTTTGAGAAAAGTAGCAATATCCCAGGAATAATTGATTCAATTACTCACCGAAAGCACTTGAGACGCCAAAGATGGAACATCCAGTTTATAAAACCTGGCGAAGGTGTTCTGAGAAGACCAGCCAGCAGCAAAACAGATATCCTGTATTGACGTACCTCTAGACCAGGCCCACGATGAGGCAATAGCTCTCGTCGAGTGAGCTCTGATGTTGAGAGGGCATTCCTGTCCCTGATTCGCATAAGCCAAAGCAATAGCGTCCACTATCCAGTGAGAAAGCCTCTGTTTAGAGACAGCATTTCCTCTAGTAGCGCCACCATAGCACACAAAGAGCTGGTCCGACTGTCGGAATGTGGCGGATCGGTCCAAGTAAATACGCAAAGCCCTGACGGGGCAGATAGCCCTCTGAGCGCCGATGTCCTGTGAGGTTGACGGCTCTGAAGACAAGGCGAGCAGAGAAACTACTTGCGCTTTAAATGGAGTAGAGAGCGATTTTGGCACGAAGCCAGGTCTCGGCCGGAGAGTAACACTGCAGTCTCCGGGCCCGAAACGAATACAATCGTCACTCACTGAGAACGCATGCAAGTCCCCAATGCGCTTAGCCGATGCCAGTGCGAGAAGCAGCGCCGTCTTCTGTGAAAGCTCCTTAATCGCGACCGATTCCAAGGGCTCGAACGGCGGCAGAGAGAGAGCTCTCAGAACCAACGCCAAATCCCACGGCGGAACCGATGGGGGGCGTGGGGGGTGTAATCTCCTCGCACCTCTGAGAAATCTGACCATTAGTGGATGCCTCCCGATCGATTGCCCGTCGTCCGGTGAACGAAACGAGGCGACAGCGGCCACATAGACCTTTAGAGTAGACGGAACACTCCCGTCATCCAGCCGGAGCTGTAAAAACTGTAACACATCTGACACGGGACAGCTCACCGGGTCGATATTGTGCTCGTTGCACCATTTCACGAACACTCCCCATTTCAGGGAATAAAGGCGTCTCGTGGAAGGTGCACGAGACTCCGCGAGAGTCTCCAGCACACTAGAAGGTAGTGCGAGCTCTTCTAAGGCCCCTGAAGCGGCCACGCGTGCAGGCTCCACAGCTCGGGGCTGGGATGCCATATCTCGCCGCTCGCTTGAGACAGTAGATTCTTGCTGACGGGAATCCGCCACGGGGGGGCTGCCAGCAACTCTCGTAGGTCCGGGAACCACGGCTGATTCGGCCAGTTCGGGGCGACTAGGATCACCGATGCTCTTTCCTCCCTTATTTTGCATAGGACTAAAGGCAGAATTTTTACCGGAGGAAACGCGTACAACCTGGCTCTCGGCCAACGCGATGTCAGAGCGTCCCCCGCTAGAGGGGCGTGCGACAGGGAGAAAAACAGCGGGCAGTGCGCGTTCTCGCTCGTCGCAAACAGATCCACTTCTGCCCTCCAGAAGCGATCCCAGATCATTTGCACCACCTTTGAGTGAAGCCTCCACTCTCCGTGAGGAATCCCGTTCCTCGAAAGCATGTCCGCTCCGCGGTTTAGTACACCCGGGATGTGCGAAGCTCTGATGGAGAGGAGATGTTGATCTGCCCACAGCAGGAGGCTCGTTGCCAGCTCGAACAGGGCCCTGGAGCGCACGCCGCCTTGGCGATTTATGTATGAAACCACGGACATGTTGTCGGTGCGAATCAACACATGCTGCTGTTCTATTTGCGGCAGGAAAGCCCTCAGGGCCAAACATACCGCTTTCAGCTCCAGGCGGTTGATATGCCACTCGCTCTGTGACTCCGACCATAGACCGGAAGTCGGAACGCCCTCGCATGTTGCACCCCAACCTGAGCTCGACGCGTCTGTCGTCACTACGGTGCGTGTCGTCACCAGCCCAAGGGGAACCCCCTGGCTGAACATGTCCTGATTGGACCATGGTTCCAGAGCGCTGATGCAGCTGCGGGAGACCGTGATGCGCATGCGCCCCGCTGTCCACGCTCTCCACGGGACACGGGTCTTCAGCCACAACTGCAGTGGCCGCATTCGCAGCAGACCCAGGTGGCACACGGAAGACGCTGACGCCATAAGACCTAGAAGCCTCTGGAAAACCCTCAGGGGAACAGACCGGTCCTGTCTGAAGCCACGCAGAGCCGAAGAGATGGTCTCTATGCGTTCCGGGGCGAGGCGGGCTCGCATCGCCACTGAGTCGAAGCACACACCTAGATATGTTAAATACTGACTCGGGGTGAGCATGCTCTTCTGCATGTTCACTCGCAGGCCCAGTGACTCCAGATGATGAAGCAGCATGTCTGTATGCCTGATTAGCACCTCCCTTGTATGAGCTAGAATCAGCCAATCGTCCAGATAGTTTAGAATGCGCACTCCGCTCGCTCTGAGGGGGGAAAGTGCTGCATCCACACATTTTGAGAACGTGCGCGGTGCCAATGCCAGCCCGAACGGGAGCACGGCATACTGGTATGCTGAGCCCTCGAACGCGAATCTCAGGAAACGCCTGTGGCGTGGCGCAATCTGAATATGAAAATACGCATCTTTCAGATCTACGGACGCTAGCCAGTCCCCGGAACGTACCTGTGCCAGTATCTGCTTCAGCGTCGTCATTTTGAACGCGCGTTTGTGGAGCGCGCGGTTGATGGGTCTCAGATCCAGAATCGGACGGAGCCCTCCATCTCTCTTGGGCACCACGAAATAGCGGCTGTAGAATCCGCTCTCTAGCTCGCTCGGAGGGACGCGCTCTATCGCTCCTTTCGCGAGCAGACTGTGAACCTCCTGTCTCAGAACAGGTGCGCTTTGAGGGAGCGCCAGAGACGGGACCACACCAGTGAAACGGGGCGGTCTGCGTCTGAACTGAAGAGAATAACCGTGCTGAATTATTCCCAGCAACCAACCTGAGATGCCTGGAATGGCCCTCCAAGCTTCCAGGAAATGACGAAGCGGAGGGTAGGCTGCACGCTGCTCGACGAGTATCGGGAGCGGCGGGGAAATGTCGGCTACTATTGAGGGAGCAAGTGCATACTGTGGCTCCGCGCCGCTCTGAGGCAGGGCAAGCGACATAACACTGACAGAATGAGGAAGAAACAACTCTTTTTGTGAACAAGCATTTGTTTTTATTATTGCATCCACACAAACAGGGTTTAACACACACACATTGCAATCGTCGCCCATACGAACAGAGGGGACATAACGCACAACATGGTGTTTTGGGGGCGGCCCACCCGCGAGCTCTCTCTTCCTCTTGACGGGACCGTCAGGAAGATGGCTTGCCTGCGGGAGGCTGTGCGCCGTCACGACGGGGGCCCCCCCTGGGCGCGTGACGCCTCTTCCCGGGCCCCGGCCATTGCTTGCGTCGGACATCCGGCTCCGGGCGAGAAGCCGCCGGAACTGCAGCCGCCGATTGCTGTGTCACCGGTCTGTGGGGGAGGCGCGGCGCCGACGCCGACCGCGCCCTTGAGGGCTGCTGGTACGCGCGCCTCGGCATCACGTGGCTCATCGCTTTCGCGCGCTTTTGCGCCTCAGAAAATTTTTCCATCACCGACTCGACTGCGCCACCAAAAAGGCCGGCGGCCGCAATCGGTGCGTTGAGGAGCATTTTCCGGTCCGAGTCCCGCAGGTCCGCCAGAGTTAGCCACAGGTGCCTCAGGAGCACCACTAAAAACCCCATAGAGCGGCCGATGGCTTGCGCGGACCGCTTGGTTGCCATGAGAGCGAAATCCGTTGCCGCTCTCAGGTCCCTCACATCCTCCGCGTCCATGCTGCCGGCGTCCAGCAATTGCAGCAGTTTTGCCTGAAACACCTGCAGCACCGCCATCGAGTGGAGCGCGGACGCGGCCTCGCCAGCCGAGGTGTACGCTTTCTCTGCCTGGTGCGCCGTGAACCTGCACGGTTTTGACGGCAGCCCCAGACCTCCGCTCAGCATGGTTGAGGAAGGGCACAGGTGCGCCGCCATCGCCTCCTCCACGGGTGGCACCCGCACATAACCCCGAGCTTCAGCACCGTCCACGTGCGAAAACATGGCACGCGGTGAGGAGTGAGCGCGAGCTGACTGAGGCGCCGACCACGACCTCACCACGTGCTCATGTACCTCCGGAAAAAAGGGGGATCCCCTCCTAGCTCCGGCTTGCTGGCGGCTGGACTGGAGGAACCAGGAGTCCAGCTTACTTCTCGCGGGCTCCTGTGGAGCACTCCAGTCCAGGTCCAGCTCTTTAACTGCCCTCTCGAGGACCCTGACTAGCTCCTCCTGGAGGTCTAGAGGGCCCTCTGTGTCGAGGCACTCCGACGCCGCCCAGTCCCTGTCTGATGCAGCGAGGGATACTGAGTCCACGTCTCCGTCATCCTCGACCGGGAGGAAGTCCGCGAAGCGAACTGGTGACTGGGGAGACGGCAGAGGACGGCATGCTGCGTCGTCACCGTCACCCCGCGAGTGTGTGGGGGGGCCCGCCAGCGGCTCGACGGCGGCAAAGGACCCCTTCCCCGCGATACTGCGCGCTATGTCCCTCCTGGATCTCAGCGCGCGCCCCGGCAGATCCCCGCAGTGCGCGCAGGAGGACTCCAGCAGGGCATCCTCAGCGTGGGCCAGACCCAGACAGACGACGCAGCACGCGTGAGTATCCGGCGGGTCAATGGGACCCGCGCAAACTTTACATTTAGATCCTGTTGATTCCATTATTATCTATGTTCATAAGTCCGTGTGAAGGAAATAATCTGACGCAAGTGCCGCGCTTATGCTATTTATACTGTCTGACAGCCAGAGCGCATCGCGCGACAATTGGCCAGTTGTCAACTGGCGTTATCCTATAAGGTTTCAGAAATTTACGTGAAGGGGAGGGTCCCAAATGCTTTTCCATGCACCGTCTCGTTCCCGCCCTCGAAAGGGAACTCTCCATTTCCAGCACAAATGACATGTTTGCACAACTGAATAAAGTTAATCAAACAACTGTCGTATGAATCCAGCGCTTTAACTCTGCTGGTGTTGATCTCCTGAACGTGTGTGTGATGAAGCCGGAGTGATGCAATGAACGAGTGATGAAGCCGGAGTGATGCAATGAACGAGTGATGAAGCCGGAGTGATGCAATGAACGAGTGATGAAGCCGGAGTGATGCAATGAACGAGTGATGTAATGAACGAGTGATGAAGCCGGAGTGATGCAATGAACGAGTGATGAAGCCGGAGTGATGCAATGAACGAGTGATGTAATGAACGAGTGATGAAGCCGGAGTGATGTAACGAACGAGTGATGAAGCCGGAGTGATGCAATGAACGAGTGATGAAGCCGGAGTGATGCAATGAACGAGTGATGAAGCCGGAGTGATGCAATGAACGAGTGATGTAATGAACGAGTGATGTAACGAACGAGTGATGAAGCCGGAGTGATGCAATGAACGAGTGATGAAGCCGGAGTGATGCAATGAACGAGTGATGAAGCCGGAGTGATGCAACGAACGAGTGATGAAGCCGGAGTGATGCAATGAACGAGTGATGAAGCCGGAGTGATGCAATGAACGAGTGATGAAGCCGGAGTGATGCAATGAACGAGTGATGTAATGAACGAGTGATGTAACGAACGAGTGATGAAGCCGGAGTGATGTAACGAACGAGTGATGAAGCCGGAGTGATGTAATGAACGAGTGATGTAATGAACGAGTGATGTAATGAACGAGTGATGTAATGAACGAGTGATGAAGCCGGAGTGATGTAACGAACGAGTGATGAAGCCGGAGTGACGTAATGAACGAGTGATGAAGCCGGAGTGACGCAACGAACGAGTGATGAAGCCGGAGTGACGTAACGAACGAGTGATGAAGCCGGAGTGACGTAACGAACGAGTGATGAAGCCGGAGTGACGTAACGAACGAGTGATGAAGCCGGAGTGACGTAACGAACGAGTGATGAAGCCGGAGTGATGTAATGAACGAGTGATGTAATGAACGAGTGATGAAGCCGGAGTGATGTAACGAACGAGTGATGAAGCCGGAGTGACGTAACGAACGAGTGATGAAGCCGGAGTGATGCAATGAACGAGTGATGAAGCCGGAGTGATGCAATGAACGAGTGATGAAGCCGGAGTGATGTAATGAACGAGTGATGTAATGAACGAGTGATGAAGCCGGAGTGATGTAACGAACGAGTGATGAAGCCGGAGTGATGTAACGAACGAGTGATGAAGCCGGAGTGATGCAATGAACGAGTGATGAAGCCGGAGTGATGTAATGAACGAGTGATGTAATGAACGAGTGATGAAGCCGGAGTGATGCAATGAACGAGTGATGAAGCCGGAGTGACGTAACGAACGAGTGATGAAGCCGGAGTGATGCAATGAACGAGTGATGAAGCCGGAGTGATGTAATGAACGAGTGATGTAATGAACGAGTGATGAAGCCGGAGTGATGTAACGAACGAGTGATGAAGCCGGAGTGACGTAACGAACGAGTGATGAAGCCGGAGTGACGTAACGAACGAGTGATGAAGCCGGAGTGATGTAATGAACGAGTGATGTAATGAACGAGTGATGAAGCCGGAGTGACGTAACGAACGAGTGATGAAGCCGGAGTGATGTAATGAACGAGTGATGAAGCCGGAGTGACGTAACGAACGAGTGATGAAGCCGGAGTGATGTAACGAACGAGTGATGAAGCCGGAGTGATGTAATGAACGAGTGATGAAGCCGGAGTGACGTAACGAACGAGTGATGAAGCCGGAGTGATGTAACGAACGAGTGATGAAGCCGGAGTGATGTAATGAACGAGTGATGTAATGAACGAGTGATGTAACGAACGAGTGATGAAGCCGGAGTGACGTAACGAACGAGTGATGAAGCCGGAGTGACGTAACGAACGAGTGATGAAGCCGGAGTGACGTAACGAACGAGTGATGAAGCCGGAGTGATGTAATGAACGAGTGATGTAATGAACGAGTGATGAAGCCGGAGTGACGTAACGAACGAGTGATGAAGCCGGAGTGATGTAATGAACGAGTGATGTAATGAACGAGTGATGAAGCCGGAGTGACGTAACGAACGAGTGATGAAGCCGGAGTGATGTAACGAACGAGTGATGAAGCCGGAGTGATGTAACGAACGAGTGATGAAGCCGGAGTGACGTAACGAACGAGTGATGAAGCCGGAGTGATGTAACGAACGAGTGATGAAGCCGGAGTGATGTAATGAACGAGTGATGTAACGAACGAGTGATGTAACGAACGAGTGATGTAACGAACGAGTGATGAAGCCGGAGTGATGTAACGAACGAGTGATGAAGCCGGAGTGACGTAACGAACGAGTGATGTAATGAACGAGTGATGAAGCCGGAGTGATGTAATGAACGAGTGATGTAATGAACGAGTGATGTAACGAACGAGTGATGTAATGAACGAGTGATGTAACGAACGAGTGATGAAGCCGGAGTGATGTAACGAACGAGTGATGAAGCCGGAGTGATGTAACGAACGAGTGATGAAGCCGGAGTGATGCAATGAACGAGTGATGAAGCCGGAGTGATGCAATGAACGAGTGATGAAGCCGGAGTGATGCAACGAACGAGTGATGAAGCCGGAGTGATGCAACGAACGAGTGATGAAGCCGGAGTGATGCAACGAACGAGTGATGAAGCCGGAGTGATGCAACGAACGAGTGATGAAGCCGGAGTGATGTAAGGAACGAGTGATGAAGCCGGAGTGATGTAACGAACGAGTGATGAAGCCGGAGTGATGTAACGAACGAGTGATGAAGCCGGAGTGATGCAATGAACGAGTGATGAAGCCGGAGTGATGCAATGAACGAGTGATGAAGCCGGAGTGATGCAACGAACGAGTGATGAAGCCGGAGTGATGCAACGAACGAGTGATGAAGCCGGAGTGATGCAACGAACGAGTGATGAAGCCGGAGTGATGTAAGGAACGAGTGATGAAGCCGGAGTGATGTAAGGAACGAGTGATGAAGCAACGAGTGATGAAGCCGGAGTGATGTAAGGAACGAGTGATGAAGCCGGAGTGATGTAACGAACGAGTGATGAAGCCGGAGTGATGCAATGAACGAGTGATGAAGCTGGAGTGATGCAATGAACGAGTGATGTAATGAACGAGTGATGAAGCCGGAGTGATGTAACGAACGAGTGATGAAGCCGGAGTGATGCAATGAACGAGTGATGAAGCCGGAGTGATGCAATGAACGAGTGATGAAGCCGGAGTGATGCAATGAACGAGTGATGAAGCCGGAGTGATGCAATGAACGAGTGATGAAGCCGGAGTGATGCAATGAACGAGTGATGAAGCCGGAGTGATGCAATGAACGAGTGATGAAGCCGGAGTGATGCAATGAACGAGTGATGAAGCCGGAGTGATGTAATGAACGAGTGATGTAACGAACGAGTGATGAAGCCGGAGTGATGTAACGAACGAGTGATGAAGCCGGAGTGATGTAATGAACGAGTGATGTAATGAACGAGTGATGAAGCCGGAGTGATGTAACGAACGAGTGATGAAGCCGGAGTGATGTAATGAACGAGTGATGAAGCCGGAGTGACGTAACGAACGAGTGATGAAGCCGGAGTGACGTAACGAACGAGTGATGAAGCCGGAGTGACGTAATGAACGAGTGATGAAGCCGGAGTGATGCAACGAACGAGTGATGAAGCCGGAGTGACGTAACGAACGAGTGATGAAGCCGGAGTGACGTAACGAACGAGTGATGAAGCCGGAGTGACGTAACGAACGAGTGATGAAGCCGGAGTGACGTAACGAACGAGTGATGAAGCCGGAGTGACGTAACGAACGAGTGATGAAGCCGGAGTGACGTAACGAACGAGTGATGAAGCCGGAGTGACGTAACGAACGAGTGATGAAGCCGGAGTGACGTAACGAACGAGTGATGAAGCCGGAGTGATGTAATGAACGAGTGATGTAACGAACGAGTGATGAAGCCGGAGTGACGTAACGAACGAGTGATGAAGCCGGAGTGACGTAATGAACGAGTGATGAAGCCGGAGTGATGCAACGAACGAGTGATGAAGCCGGAGTGACGTAACGAACGAGTGATGAAGCCGGAGTGACGTAACGAACGAGTAATGAAGCCGGAGTGACGTAACGAACGAGTGATGAAGCCGGAGTGACGTAACGAACGAGTGATGAAGCCGGAGTGATGTAATGAACGAGTGATGTAATGAACGAGTGATGAAGCCGGAGTGATGTAACGAACGAGTGATGAAGCCGGAGTGACGTAACGAACGAGTGATGAAGCCGGAGTGATGCAATGAACGAGTGATGAAGCCGGAGTGATGTAATGAACGAGTGATGTAATGAACGAGTGATGAAGCCGGAGTGATGTAACGAACGAGTGATGAAGCCGGAGTGATGTAACGAACGAGTGATGAAGCCGGAGTGATGCAATGAACGAGTGATGAAGCCGGAGTGATGTAATGAACGAGTGATGTAATGAACGAGTGATGAAGCCGGAGTGATGCAATGAACGAGTGATGAAGCCGGAGTGACGTAACGAACGAGTGATGAAGCCGGAGTGATGCAATGAACGAGTGATGAAGCCGGAGTGATGTAATGAACGAGTGATGTAATGAACGAGTGATGAAGCCGGAGTGATGTAACGAACGAGTGATGAAGCCGGAGTGACGTAACGAACAAGTGATGAAGCCGGAGTGACGTAACGAACGAGTGATGAAGCCGGAGTGATGTAATGAACGAGTGATGTAATGAACGAGTGATGAAGCCGGAGTGACGTAACGAACGAGTGATGAAGCCGGAGTGATGTAATGAACGAGTGATGAAGCCGGAGTGATGCAATGAACGAGTGATGAAGCCGGAGTGATGTAATGAACGAGTGATGAAGCCGGAGTGACGTAACGAACGAGTGATGAAGCCGGAGTGACGTAACGAACGAGTGATGAAGCCGGAGTGATGTAACGAACGAGTGATGAAGCCGGAGTGATGTAATGAACGAGTGATGCAATGAACGAGTGATGAAGCCGGAGTGACGTAACGAACGAGTGATGAAGCCGGAGTGATGTAACGAACGAGTGATGAAGCCGGAGTGATGTAATGAACGAGTGATGAAGCCGGAGTGATGCAATGAACGAGTGATGAAGCCGGAGTGATGTAATGAACGAGTGATGAAGCCGGAGTGACGTAACGAACGAGTGATGAAGCCGGAGTGATGTAACGAACGAGTGATGAAGCCGGAGTGATGTAATGAACGAGTGATGTAATGAACGAGTGATGTAACGAACGAGTGATGAAGCCGGAGTGACGTAACGAACGAGTGATGAAGCCGGAGTGACGTAACGAACGAGTGATGAAGCCGGAGTGACGTAACGAACGAGTGATGAAGCCGGAGTGTATTTTATCCTAAAATAAGATCAAGAATAAAAAAACGACCAAACTCTCCTGATCCGTGCCTGCAGAGCGATGGTTTTGTCTGTAGTGTCTCATCATGCAGTGGAACGTCTTCTGCTCCACCTTAAAATGACTCCTCATGAAGACGGAGCGGTCAGTCAGAAACACCAGACTCCAGCTGATCGAGAGACCAGCGCGTTTAATCTTCCCGTGGATTTAAACACATCAATCCAGATCCGGATCAATACGCCTGCTGCGTCTCTAACCGTCCGTCTCCACTCTCCCTCCGAGTCTGCAATCAAGTCACTTTCAGGAGGAAATTAAGCCTTCTGGTGAAAGCCGAGCTTCAGAAGAGCAGGTATATTTCATCATCCCGTATGATCACTTGCTGTGAAAGCACACACATGTTTCACGCTAGCTAGTTTGCTGCTGCTTCGAGGTTTTCCACTCGCTCTAAACCCTGACCAAGCTGCTCTAACTGATTAAAACCAAACCAATCAAACATCAAGACCTGCTCAGACCATCTAAAACGACCAACTCCAACCGTGTAAAACCCTCAGAAACTCTTCTAAAAGCTACAGACACAGTAATGCCTTGAGATACGAGCGTCCCGACATACGAGTATTCAGAGATACGAGCAAACCTTCAAGCTCAATTTTGCTTTGAGATACGAGCAAAGACTTGAGATACGAGCAAAGACTTGAGATACGAGCAAAGACTTGAGATACGAGCAAAGACTTGAGATACGAGCAAAGACTTGAGATACGAGCAAAGACTTGAGATACGAGCAAAGACTTGAGATACGAGCAAAGACTTGAGATACGAGCAAAGACTTGAGATACGAGCAAAGACTTGAGATACGAGCAAAGACTTGAGATACGAGCAAAGACTTGAGATACGAGCAAAGACTTGAGATACGAGCAGCTTACAGACGCCGACACTCGAGCACTCGGAGTCATTTCTTATGAAAAAACATGATTTGAGATAAGAGCAACTCGAGATACGAGCTTTATGGGGATTATGCTCGTATCTCAAGGCACACTGAACAGAAGTTGATCTCTCTCACCCTGACGTCGGTTGCGTCTCCGTGCCGGATGTTGCTGCACCAGGTGCTGTGCTCGCTGTTGCTCTCGAAGTGATGGAAGACCTTCAGGACCCTGTCGGGGGCCCCGGGTGCCCGTTCCGTGCCCGCGCTCAGACGGGCCTTGGCCCCGCCGCCCAGCGGGAAGCTCGGGTTGGGCTCCAGGTATGCCGTCGCCATGCCTTTGCCGTGAGCTAAGTGTCGGTCATATTCTGCACAAAAACAATCAAAACGGCTTCATTAAATAAACATATTCATTTACACACGAGCACGATCCAATTCCCAGAAATAAGATTAATAAAAAAACGATATTTTGGTATATATGAATCTGAAACATCATAGATGGAGCCGATACTCCTTTTCTGCAGCATAGATTCCCCGTGTTCTCGCTCTCTTCTCTCAGACACACACCCGCCTCTGAATAGTGTGTGTATTGTGTATAATTTTGCCCGTTCCCGTGGGAAATTCACAGCAAAAGAGCCCGCATCACTGCCGCAGAAACCCAAATGACTTATTTTTCGTGGCTTATTGCGCTTAAATGGCCGAATACATCCAAAACGATGTTGAAATGCCGTTCTGGCCGAGTATTCGGGGAAATACAGCGAGTTCTGGAGCGTGAGAGTTGAGAGAAAAGCATGTTGTGTAACAGTTTCATGGATGTGTGTGTTTGCTCTTAAAGTGACAGGCGCCTAATAAACCTGCTGCCGTCTGTCATATACAACAAAGAGAAAATCTCTGACTCAATAACTTTAATTGTAAGTATTAATTTATTTTTTAAATGGAAGATATTCAGTGTTAATTTACATTTGATTACTTTCATTTTGGTTGTATTTCTCAACGGAATTCTGTTAGACCGACCTGAAAAACGTCAAGCGTGTTTATTTCACGTCTATCTTTATTCTATTGCAGGGGTCAGCAACCTGCGGCTCTTTCATCCCCTGCACGTAACTTGTAGCAGCGGAAGCCGCGCTACGCGCCGCATGAGTCTATCGCTCCGCCCACGGAAGACGTCAAAAGTTCAGAATACTTCGCTTCATATATATATAACCTTAGATTGCGGCTCCGGACATATTTGAAAAAAATTTTGGGGTTAAATATGGCTCTTTCAACATTAAAGGTTGCCGACCCCTGTTCTATTGCATTTATTTCTGCTGCTGTTTGAAATTTGTTGATATCTTATGATGTTTAGATGTCTTTTTTTTAGTTAGATTAGGTAAATGTAGATTTAAAAACTCCTTTATTACAACGAAATTACCACAAAAATGACGAGACTGTAACGATTATCTGTATGCTGATGTGTGTGAAAGTTTTTCCCATTGTATTGAAAATGGTGAAGAATAGCGATATTTTTCAAGGCATCGCAATTTCGAAGAATTCAAAATTCACAAATAAAAATCTCAATTTTACAAAATTCAAAAATAAAATGAAGAAGAGAAAATATAAAAACTAATCCAAAATATGAATAAAAACTATAATAGTCATAATTCATGATACTTAAACAACAGACACACTTTCAGATTTTTTTCCTCACACTTTTCTCGTTTCTCGTCTCAAGCGGTTAGAGAAATGCGAAGAGTGAAATAGAGGAGCAGATGAATCACTCGCAGAGAGAGAGAGAGAGAGAGAGAGAGAGAGACTCCACTCGTCTACTGAAGCATTCACACGTCAGTCTGAAGAATAATGAGCGGCAGGATGATCGGCGGAAGGGTTGCTGGATCATCTTGGCTAAGCTGGAAGAGACTTGTGCGTTTGTTGTGTTGGTTAACTGAACGTTAAAATAACTAGCTAACGTTCCTGCTGAAACCCATCCGTATGCTAAACGTCACGACACAGGCCAGACAGAGAGGATGCTGGGAGAACTGATGCATTTCAGCGGATCACGGCACATTCCCATCAGCAGCATTCCTGCAATCCCCTTATCTGCGCTTATCACAACCACAACTATGCTACACACACCCATGCAAACATAAACAAGTGCAAGAACACACAGACACGCGCGCACACACACACACACACACACATAATCATACACACTAAAAAAAACACATTCACAATCTCATACACACACACACACACACACTCACACAGTCAAAAACACAAACTCATACATTCACACACTCAGAAACACACACAGACACTCAAAAAACCCACACAATCACAATCTCATAAACTCACACCACACACTCAAAAACACAAACACAATTACAATCTCATACAATCATACACTCAAAAACACACACACACAATCTCATACACTCACACACTCAGAAACAAACAATCACACAATCTCATACACTCACACACTCAGAAACAAACACAATCAAAAATACAAACACAATCTCATACAATCATACACTCAAAAACACACACACACAATCTCATACACTCACACACTCAGAAACAAACATAATCACACAATCTCATACACTCACACACTCAGAAACAAACACAATCAAAAATACAAACACAATCTCATACAATCATACACTCAAAAACACACAAACACAATCTCATACACTCACACACTCAGAAACAAACATAATCACACAATCAAAAACACAAACACAATCTCATACACAAAATCACACACACAATCACAATCACACACACACACACATTCAAAAACACACAATCACATACTCAAACACACTCACACACACACACACACACACACACACACACACACACGCGCACGCACGCGCACGCACGCACTCACGCGCGCACAACACAAACACCTCCATGGCAAAGACTGGGCCCTCCATACACAATTTCAAACACACACACTCAAAAACACACACACACACACACAAATCAGGACAGTGACACAGGACAGTGTGTTCTCCATGAGTTCTGATGGCACTGCTGCTCCAGTGAACACAGCGTTACACACAGCATGTGAAGCGTCCGGACAGGATGACCCGATCTCAGCGTTACAGTCGTCAGCTCAGCGTTACTACACTTATATCCTATTCTACAGAGAAACCAGCTCACCTCTGACCAACAAACACATACAGCCCGATTTAATGACCAACTAATGACAATCAGCTGCTAACGAGCATCACAAACCATCTGGACACATTACAGTAATGAGAGAGGTCACGGAAACAAGGTCGCGATGCAAAACAAGGTCATAGAGGTCGTCAAGAGATTCTGCTGCTGAAAGGAGGCTCTGATTATTGTATCTTAATACAACACATCATGGCTTTTGCTTTAGTTTGGGGTGAAATATGAGCCAGACATGTTCCTGAAAGGCAGGCAGGCAGACACACACACACACACACACACACACACACATACATCAAAGTCTCAGTGAATAAGCAGTTACACCCTCGCACGCATGGCACAAAGATCAGAAAAACACACACACTCTCTCTCACACACACACACACACTCTCTCTCTCACACTCACACACACACACACACACACACACACACACACACACACACACGCACACGCACACGCAGCATGTCTGCTTCATACATCATAAAACTCACACATTCAGAAGATGATTTTAGACACCAGAGTAACTTACTAAACTCTCAATACAAGTTGAAACAAATAGATCAATTCATTAAAAATGTCAACGTTAGACTCGGTAAGAAGTCAAACTATACAAATGACTGACTTACAGTAAATCTGAACATTACAAAACAGGTTTTTAATATAAAAACATACACTATAAACATTATATCAAAAACCTGTCTTGTAATGTTCAGATTCATTCCTGTTTCAAAACTAATTCTTAATGTTTTTAGATTTAGATTTCTCTGTAAAGCCATGTGAACAACGTGTGTGAACACAACAATCCTACCTGAGAGGAGAAACAACACAACAATCCTACCTGAGAGGAGAAACAACACAACAATCCTACCTGAGAGGAGAAACAACACAACAATCCTACCTGCGAGGAGAAACGGCCAGCAAACACACGGCACAGTAAAGTCACGCGACACACATCCATCTCTGTCGCGCAACATGAGGGACAGAAATCCCCGGCACACGTCTGTGCCTGCAACAGCTGAGGAAGATCTGAACCACCCGCTTTACACACACACACACACACACACAAACATACATACTCACACACTCTTACTCACTCACACACACACTCACACACTCGGGTCGAGCCTTTCCTCGCACACACAGTCTCGTGTGAGTCATGTTCACCATGATGTGTCATTTCCCTCAGACTCACCTGGCGTCCAGGTGTGTGGGGGCGTGGCTTAAGACGGGACACACCCCTAATGCAATTCAAACAATGAACAGCATATTACACTGAACGGCTCATTCAGGACAAGAACACACACCGCACAAGCGCTACTTCAACACCTAGAGATGGCTTGCTGTATCCGGAGTGCTTCCTGGGGGATTCGGGACGCTCTTCATCGGCAGCAACACACACTCACAGTCAAAGAGAGACACGACTCACAACTCGAGTCCAATGGAGACCAATGGAGACTGAATTTGAACATGAACTTTATATGCATGAAAACACAAAGCACATAAACTGATGTGTTTTTAATTAGATTCCTCTATTTCAATAGGATATTGAACAAAAAATGCGCTTACACAACCACAAAAGGGACTTTACTATAACTCTTATTTCTTTATATTTATTTAGAGTACTAAATAAATATAAAAAAGAAGCAAAAATAGGTAAAATAATAAATAAAGATAAACAAAAATGCTAAATAAATATAAAAAAGAAAGAAAATAAGTTTTAAAAAATGTAGGTAAATAAAAATGAACAAAAATCCTATTCAAATTATTAAAAAAAAGAATTAATATTAAAGAAATAAAATGCTTTCTCGTTTCTGTTTTCCAATGCACTTTCCGCTCTGCCGTTTTAGCTTATGTGCTAATAATATCTTAATCATGACGACTCTCAAAACAGCTTTAGCGCGTTACTGAATACGGCAATATTAATGTATTTGGACTAGATCTGCTACACTGATGCTGCTGCTTTATTCACAAGTATGGACTTGCTACATAAACGGGCATGAATCCCGCAGCAGGTCTAGGCAGGTGGAGCTGGAGGAGGGGGAGGAGTTCACAGGAGCTCAAGCAATCTCATTGGCTGCAGGATCATCAGAGCCAATCAGCTTGAGCCATGCGGCGATGAAGCGACTGGCTGCAGATCATCAGCCTATAGATTCATGACTGAACTAGATATTTACACAGTAACACCTTGAGATACGAGCGTCCCGACATACTAGTATTCTGAGATACGAGCAAACCTTCGAGCAAACTTTTGCTTTGAGATAAGAGTAAAGATTTGAGATACGAGCAGCTTACAGACGCCGACGCTGGTGTTCGAGCACTCGGAGCAGCTCAAGCTCCTCACTCCTTTATTTCACGTGTTCGTCGACTTCCATATTGTGTTTGCGCAATATACGTAATCTGCGTTATCCCTCCCTCCTCCTCCTCCTCCTCCTCCTCCTCCTCCTCCGCACATGTATCGTCTGTCTTGAAGGTAAGAACTCATTTTATTTTATATCACAGGAATCATTATATACCATAGTTTTTTCAATTGTTATTAGCACTAATAAGGGAGTTTTTTAGAGGACTGGAACGAATTCATTTTTTTTCTGTTATTTCTTATGGGATAAAATGATTTGAGATACGAGTGATTCGAGTTACGAGCTCGTCCTGGAACGGATTATGCTCGTATCTCAAGGTATTACTGTACTTCAAATACGGCATTGAATACTATTAATATTAAATTAACAAATTGCTTGTGAACTTCCTTATTTATAAGTCACTTTGGATAAAAGCATCTGCTAAATGAATAAATGTAAACGTTTAACTTGGTGCGACGCAACTCTGTGGAGACAGATTCAAATGTCATATGGGTTCGGAGCGACTAAAAGGAATAAATAATGACAGAAGTGTAATTTCAGGGTGAATGTAGTTTCCCATAATAAAGATAATAAAATAAAAGGCAGCAGAGAAACAGCCATGTCATTGTGAATAAAATGGGCATCGCTGAAGGAAATTTCTCCGCCAGCAGTGACCGCATCTGAATATAGCATCTCTAATGACTTCACAATCGTACATGTCACGGACAGGACATGGCAACCACAACGACACTCTCTGCCCTGTGAAATGAGTCATTTCAGGCCATTGCATGCAGATTTCACTGAATTTCCGTCATCGAGGAGTAATGAGTCACTCCTGACAGCGTGAGGCGAGTCTGAGCGGAAGAAAACGCTGAGTTTGCAGTTGGACAGCATGAGGAACAGAGATGATTGGTCACGCTGTCACTCACAAACACACACAGACGTCCCAGCATGCACCAGTTGACTTACGCTCAGGGACACGGTGACCCAAGAATGAGGAGAGGAGAGAGGAAAGCAAAGGAAACGAGATGAGATTAGATGGAAGAAAAGAGATATGATGAGATAAGAGCAGAATAAAAGACACAGAGCTAGAAGAGCTGAGAGCAAAAGAGAGAGCAAAAGAAAAAGGAAGAGAGGAGACAATAAGAGAAAAGACTAGATGAGAAGGCAAAAAGGGAAGAGAACAGATGAGAAAAGAAGAGACCAGGGACACGATGATAATAGATTGGAAGAGATGACACTAGACAAGAAGAGACGAGACGAGAAGTGAGAAAAGAAGAGATGCGAAGAGACAAGGGGCAAGAGGACACACACACACACACACACACACAGACACACACACACACACACACACTAGACTAGAAGAGACGAGAAGTGAGAAAAGAAGAGACAAGGGGCAAGAGGACACACAAACATGCACACACACACACACTAGACTAGAAGAGACGAGAAGTGAGAAAAGAAGAGACAAGGGGCAAGAGGACACACAAACTCGAACACATACATGCACACACACACACTAGACAAGAAAAGACGAGAAGTGAGAAAAGAAGAGATGCGAAGAGACAAGGGGCAAGAGGACACACACACACACTAGACTAGAAGAGACGAGAAGTGAGAAAAGAAGAGACAAGGGGCAAGAGGACACACACACACACACACACACACACACACACTAGACTAGAAGAGACGAGAAGTGAGAAAAGAAGAGACAAGGGGCAAGAGGACACACACACACACACACACACACACACTAGACTAGAAGAGACGAGAAGTGAGAAAAGAAGAGACAAGGGGCAAGAGGACACACACACACACACACACACACACACACTAGACTAGAAGAGACGAGAAGTGAGAAAAGAAGAGACAAGGGGCAAGAGGACACACACACACACACACACACACTAGACTAGAAGAGACGAGAAGTGAGAAAAGAAGAGACAAGGGGAAAGAGGACACACAAACTCGAACACATACATGCACACACACACACACACACACACACACTAGACTAGAAGAGACATGACAAGAAGTGAGACAAGATGAGATGAAGACAAGAAATGAGAAAAGAGACAAAAAGGAAGAGAGTAGACAAGAAGAGATGAGAAGAGAAGAGACAGGAAGAGTAGAGATGAGATGAAAAGACACCATGAGAGGCCGTGACCTCGAGTGACCTCTGACACACAGCTGCCGCATGCGTGTTAGTGAGGATCAGACCAGCAGCAGCTCAAGCGTCTCATGAAGATCCTCTGAAACACAACATCCATCCAGAGAAACACATGACATCCGCCGACCCTCCGCGACCCATCATGCATCAGACCCGAAACACGTGACCGGCTCTTCAGAGGTCGCGCCGTCCGTAAGCTCCAGCTGTGATGTGTGTTTGTGTGTGTGCGTCTACGGCTATAGTCAATATTTACCAGTTTAATCTCACTAAAGCATCGCTGACGGACATCCTGCACAGAAAACAGCCAGATCTCCAGCGGATCAGATCAGCTCTGCAGGAAACATCATCATCCTGGATCTGCAGGCCTTGAAATTCACGACGGGGGGGGGGGGGGGTCGGTGCTGTGCGGAGCGGTCGTCCTATCGGGGCTTGCGGAGCGGGAGCGGGACAGAGTCGCTAAGTTGGCAACTGAAACGATTTTATTTTCGGGAGCTTCCGGGAGGGTGATAAAGGTTGACCAATCAATCGCGATCGACCGGATGGCGACCAAAGATCGACGGGTTTGCGACCACTGCTCTATAAAATGAATACCTTGTTAAACCAGTTATCTCTTCAAATCCCTATAATGAGGCTATATGTTATGTATAATTTAGGCATATTTAGACTATACGCTTAGCAATAGACTATTTATTTCCCCTCTTTCCACAACAAATCAGAACAGAACAAGAATGAAAAATAGGCTATACGCAGCTCTAAATAAGCCCAAGCGAATTTAAACCCAAACTGAAAGTAACCGGCGTTGGGCTCAAGTTGCCTAAATCTCTCATTCGGCATGAATCCAGATGTTTCCATATTCCCGATATATTTGGAGGCTAAACTGATTCAATGTGTTTGTTGAATGCATATGCAAATGCATAAATGTAAATGTAAACTGTTATTTATCATATAAGCTAGGCTTTGTACTGCATTTCTTGTATACAGTGTTATGTTGTATTGTTACTGCTGAAAGTTATGTTCAGTTATGATATGAAGTTATGTTCAGAAGTTACTTTTAACAATAAATCTTCCTTTAAAAAGAGCTATTACTCGTAGTATGTTAACTATTCATTTAAGAGTATGAAACGGACAACATAAAAAGTAGTAAACATTATGCTAATGCACATAAAACGTAAATTGCCTTAATGCCCTTGTGACGTTTTCAATATTGCCTTTGTGCCCTTATTAGACAACAAAAAATGCCTTGGTGCCCTTTAAATTTCTATCATTTCTAAGGCAACTTGGCAGTGCCCTTTTCGCAACGAATTTCAAGGCCTGGATCTGACGAGGATGTGTGTGTCCTCTGTTCTCAGAGATGAACCCGCACTCAAACGCAAACTGTGCTCAGTCACTTTACACGTCAGTCAGCCGCTGTTTTCCTTTCTCAACACTTCTGCTGACTCGTCACACGTCTGAACACACACCATCATGCAAATACTGTATCTGTAGCAGAATATCACACTGATTCATCTGTTAATGCCTTTTTTGAATTATTTTACTACTATTATATACACAGTTTTCATATTAATGCACTATTTCACATTAATGTGAAAAGTGGATAAAAACATGATAAATAATAAAAAGATGCACAGAAAGCAAGAGGTCAAGATGCAACGATGCTAATGATGCGTTCTCTGTTAAGATGTGTCTGACATGAACTAAAGCATGAATGAACTCAAAATCAGTGTGTGTTTGGATGTAGTGAGTGTGTTTGCTACAGGAAGACCTGATCCGTTCACTGCGATTAAATGATGCTCAATTCATTAACTGGGAACTGAAGCAGGAAAATTCAATCATCCAATTACAATTAATTGGCATATTTTTCATTTTCAAATCAAATTTTCTTTCTTCATGATTCCTTGGATGAACACAGACACACTCACTCACACACTTACACACACACACACACACACACACACACACACACACACGCGCACTCTGTCATTGAGACAGTGACCCGTCAGTCACACAAGAGTCAATAAGATTAAGACTGAATGAGTGTTTGAGTGATGGACAACAAGAGCAGGTGCTGAACACACACACACATTCACTCATACTAACACACACACACACACACACACAGAGGGAGAGAGAATAAAATATGCTTGACAAATAAAAAAAAAATCATAATGAATTGCTGTATAATTTACATTTTTACATTCATGCACTTGGCAGGTGCTTTTATCCAAAGCGACTTACATTGCATTCAAGGAACACATTGACTCAGAATAATGAATTCTTAACGTTGTATGATTCCTTTTTTTGCAAAAGGAGAAAAGCATTTGCAAAACATACTAATGTAAAATTAATAATAAACAATTTTTATGTTTTTAAAAATGCATTTTCAGTGTGCACTGAAGTCACAGTGTCGTGTATGGTTTGTACAATAAAAAAAAATGAAATAAGATTTTAAAAAATCCAATTAAATAAAAAATGCTTTGAATCCCCAAAACAC
>JAWRVZ010000373.1:295000-317500 GCA_037043235.1 Rhodeus uyekii | reverse complement strand
GGGACAGGAGGGGGTGCCGTGTTCCTCCATACAAACCCTTCACATCCGGCCCGCGGCTCCTGACAAAAGCCTTTACAATCCGGCCCGACCCCCCCCCAGCGGGACGCAGACACTCAGCCGCACACGCTTCCCTCACGCATGACCCCAGCGCAGAAATATGTGTGTGATGCGCGGGATGAGACTGAGGAGTGGCCGGGACAAAAGGGTTTGCTTTATGACGGAAAATCCCAAGAGATGCGGCTTCAGAAGACCATATATTACCAAGAGACAGTACTAAACATCAGAGTACAGATGCACCACTTAGAAAAAACTACCATCTGTTTTGGTTAAAAAACACACACACACACTCACTTACTCACACACACTCTCTCACACACAGCTCAAAAAAATGAAGGGAACACTTAATAATCACAGTATAGCAGCAAGTCAGTTAAACTTCAGGGATATTAATCTGTGCGATCAGGAAGCTTCATTGACTCTGAATCCGTTTCTCTTGCTTTAGTGCAAATGAAGGTGAAACAGCTGCAGGAAGAAAAAACCCCAAAAAGGGAAGGATTTAACAGGTGGAGGCCATAGACAATCATTCTCTCCTTATTTCTCCTGACTGATCTGTCTTTAGTGTTGTGTTTCGTTAGGGTTCTTGTCTCTGTCTGTATGAGGCGGTTCCTGCAGCTCAGTCCGGTTACACAGGCAGTTCTGCTCCTCCAGGATTGCACGTCTATAGGTGGTGTCGCGTCTCGAGATACCGGGAGACAGGCGTTACACGAGGAGAGATGAACAGGGACGTGGAAGCACAACATCCAGCAGCAGAACTGGGATCGGCTCCTTTATATGAGGAGGAGCTGCCAGATCCTACAGAATGAGCTTGTTTCTGACCAACATGTCAGAAACCGACTTCATGAGAGCCGGACGTCCTCTAAGATCCTGTGCTCACAGATCAGCTCGACTGGCATCGGACGGATCACCAGAACTGGCACTGAAGTCTCGTTCTCTTCACGGAGGAGAGCAGGTTCACACTGAGCACATGTGACAGACGGGAGAGAGTCAGGAGATGCCGAGGGGAACATCCTCCAGCATGAGCGGTTTGATCCGCAGGTCAGTGATGATCCGGGGAGGAATAACCTTGAGATCTGAATACTGATACTGAAGGCCTGCGAGGAGATCAGGACTCCATCCTCCATCCCATCAGGAGCAGACGGTGTCATGAGTTCATTCAGACACATGGAGCCGAAACACACGACTGACTCACATTATGAGCTTCTGTGATGAACTTCATGCAAGCTGGATCAGCCAAAAACTTGAATTTTGATCTTAACACAGCGCCTCCGTTAACGGGCGTCCGGGCGTAATTTACGTCCGAAAATTGCCAGCGTACGCCGAAATTTTAAGTTCAGGAAGTCCGCGGGACGTCCTGTTTAATGGTTTTACGCCAGATCACAGAGCGCTCGACGTACATGTGCATTGCAAAGTGACCAAATGCATTGTGCACCACATGCGCCGTAGGCGTGTATGCTAAGCGACTCCATTGATAAGGACACAGCAGGTCACTTAATCTCTTTCGCCATACAACTCCTGTCAAGATGTACACTAGTGATGTAACTATGGTAATTCCCGCGAACTACTGAAACTCCGCCTACTGCGGGGATCGCGAAAGCCAACAGCGAGAGCTATGGCCATAAACTAATTGATAACTATGCACAAACGTGCGCGGATCGCGAAACTGTGAGAGATGTGTTATATTGACGGGTAAACTTTCCCGAAACTCCCCAAAATAGCCTGGTTATCTGTGCATGATACGGAATGCTCCGCCTCCGTGAAATTTGTGGATATGTTAATAATTATCTACCACTACGGATCCTTCATCTACTACCGTATATATATATATTCGATCTTACGAGAACGTCTACGCTTCGAAGAAATGATAGACCAAGCAATAATAGTAATGGGCGGAGTTTATGCAAATTAACCTTGACATAGACCTATGTATCTTTTCTAGTATATTTTATATGTAACAGGCATAAAATTATTGTGCTTTACGACGTAGTAGTACTGTAACAGGGACTTCCGAAGATAATACATGGGACTTCCAAAAACTAACATCTGGAAGTCTGGACTTCCAAAAAAAAAATCTTAGTGGAAGCGCTGTTAACAGAAAAGCATAGAATGTGTATAAATAACATTTTCAAGCTGAATAATTAATTCATTGAGATCCAACATGTGATTCTAGTGTTCCCTTCATTCATTGAGCAGTGCATAAAAAAATAAAAATATTACCATTTCAATAGAATAAATAGGAGTGTGCCGTCTGCAGTAAATAGCACAGCATTGCGCACACACATCTGTGCCGGGATTAAACACGGCCGGTCACAGATACATCTTTACTGTGACGCGTGCAGGAGAATCAGGTGCTGTTCGCCATCAATCCTGCACACAAACCTCCTGCTGCTCTTCAGACGCTGATCAAACCCCCTGCATCCTGATGACCGCGAGCTCAACAGAAATGAATCAACTCTACACCATTGCATCTGGCAGGACTGATCTTTTCTGGAGCTCGTCTAACACTATCGACTGCTTATGATTAATTGCTTGTGCTGTAGAATTCATAACGTCTGCTATATGAATAAATGCTCATCTCTGACATCAGAACAAATGGATTTTAGCATGTAAGAGTTAGATTAAAAAAGTGAAGCAGTAAAAGCACAATTGAATCAGCCAAAGCAGGCTATGACTTCATATAAATCTCTTAACTCAATTACAGCCACTCGTTTTAAACACATTGTGCTTCATGCGTTAATTAATCCAGTAAATCCCGCAGATTCCCGCGGTGAAACAGCGTCAGCATGAGTGTGTTCTGCGTCAGTGACGTGTGTGTGGATCGGGAGTGTTTCTATGGCAGCGGAGGCCGAGGCCCAGACGGCAGGGTCGTCCCGCAGGCGCCGCAGGACAGAGAGCGAGTATTAATGTGGGCCGGCTGTGAGACACTGACAGCGGAAGCGTTAATAACTCATCAGTTCATTTCCTCTCGTTACCACGTCAAACGAACCTCAGCGAGACCCAGAACTAATGAATGCCAACCTCAGAGCCACTCCAGATATGATACACACACACACACACACACGTAAAGAGGCACATCCACACACACACACACTCAAACTCACACATCCATCCATACATAGCATTAAAAAAACAGATAAAAAAGGACAAGAAAAAAATATTTATAATATTTGAAATGTATTCCACTTACAAAATAGTACTATATACATATGAGAGAAAGCGAGATGGATGGATGGATAGAGAGAGAAATGGATGGATGGATATAATTACTTGCGAGTGGAGTAAAAGCATAAATCTCTTAATAGATAGAGAGAGAGAGAGAGAGAGAGAGAGAAAGATGGATGGATGGATGGATGGAATAGAGTAAAAACATAAACCTCTTTAACAAAAACTTGAATTAAATTTTGCATGATAAACCGTTAAGAAAATTAAATGACATTAAATGTTGTTCGTCAAGAGAAACGATCATGTTTTAAGGATGTTTAGATATTTATAGTGGAAATTGTCACAAAAATACTGATCAAGAAAACGGGCAACGCTTCTCATTAGTTAATGAGCAACACATTTCACAGCATTCATTAATTCACAGCGCATTAACTAACATTAACATGCAACTTCTGATTTAAAAGGCATTCATTATATGTTGAAATGACGTGTAACATTCACTAAGAACAATAAATAATGAAGCATGATAACTAATGATAATAAATGAAGTTACCAGTTCGAAAAGAATAAAAATAAAGAGCTGCCAGTGAGGAACATTAATTTCCATGATTGTGTAAGTGTTGTGACTCACTGAAGCACAGCGAGGTCAAGAGAGCAAACGCCTCGCCTCTCCCTCTGTGAGGAACACCTCCCTCAGACTCGCTGATAAAGCAAAACTAAACTAAAGCATGAGAGAGAGAGACATCATGATGATCCACTCACCTGAGCACAATGAAATCCTGGAAATGTCTGTGGAAAGAGAGAGAGAGAAGGAAGACGAGGTCAGGACACTTTATTCTGTCATCTCAGCACATTGAGCAGAGCGTGTGGTTTTATAGGTCAGCTGTAATCTCTGGGGAGCGACAGCGCCACCTGTCTGCGGCGGGACTGAACTGCGCCGAGACCCCCAGAAACTGCAGAAACCAGCAGATCACGAGAAAACAGTCTAGAACGTTATCTCAGACTGTTTCTATTGAAGATGAGAGATAAAAATGAGGCTCAAATGAGTTAATACAGTGAGTAAAGAGTAAAAAGATTGTTTGATTGAGTTCAAACTGAGATCTCAGACCTTTGATTGTAGATTTTAGTGTCTTCACTAACCATTAAAGTCTACAATTAAGACCTAAGCCATATCTAGAGACCAATCAGACCAGACTTAAAGTCCCACTGAAGCACAGCATTATTCAGAGTGCTGCACTGAAACAAAAGGGCGGGGCTTATCGAGCAGCTCCTCCCCTTTTTTAAACAGCCAATAGCGTTTAGTTTCTATCACAGCTCAGAGCTGTTGATCTCCATAAAGCCGCAGTTTCCTCCTGATCTCTCTCCGTTTCTCCTCTAATCTCCTCCATCTCTCTCTAAAACACATGATTGTGTGCAGAACTCAAACGGGTGGATGTGTTTCTCCATCACATGATCCGCTCTGGTCTGTCGTGTCTCTGGATCTGCGGCGCTTCACTGACACTAACGTCAATCCAGACTTCATTCCCCAATGAAAGATATTCCCACTGTTTGAATCCTCCCTGTCCCCGATATAGTGACTATGAGCCGTTCATCATGTAGAAAACAGTGTGTGAACGAGTGACCGATTTCAGACGCAGCTTCAGCCTCTGTTTATAATGAAGGGGCGGAGCTTCAGATTCTAAAGCGTTTGATTGGACAGAAAATCTGAAGTGCAGATGATGTCATTAAAATCATTGATCCTTATTGGAGGAAGTGAGAGACTGAAAGTTTTGAATGCTTATTATTCTAGATGTGAATTATGTCATTGTTTTTGCAACTTATAGATTACAGTGAGATACTAGAATATATTCATAGTTAAAGCCACAAAAAGAAACGCCAATTTTGATTTCATGGGAACATTAAGATCTCTTCTGAAACTCTACAGTTTTCCCAGGAGAAAGATTTGAGCAGGAGTCCAGGAGAAAACATCTGCGAAATTAAAGAGATCAATTTCAGCGGAAGCAATAAAAATTGACGGCATACAAGACAAGCATACTAAAAAAAAGGATGCATTTGATGAATGGCAAGGACACGAGGACAGACGGGACGTCTGAAACCGGACCCGCGCTGAGACTGAGACACACGAGCCGGAAGGAAACGACACATTTACTGGAGTTCAGTTACAAGGAGACGCTTTATCAACCGTCAGACGCATGAACAGATCAATAAGAGGAGATGATTCACCACCTCCTGATTTCTGTCTACATGAGTGTGTGTGTGTGTGTGTGTGTGTGTGTGTGTGTGTGTGTGTGTGTGTGCGGGCGGATTAAAGATATTGCATCCAGATGACTAGTTTCTCATAAACTCTGAGTAATCAACTCAACATGTTTTTCCTAATTCTGATCTTATGTTAAAGGTTATTTTTAGTGCTCAAATTCATATCATCACAAAATATTGCATTTCAACCATCGCACTGAATGCAATGCAATACAAGAAAAAACAAATATATATTTATGCATGCATTAATATGTTTATACAAAGCAAACTTTCATACTGGATAAGAACAAGCCAGTCATTAACTCTGAACTCCATCTGTGGGAAACTGATGTAAGGAGGATCAAAAGCATTAGTGCAATATTTTGAGAAAGAGCATTATATAATCGACTGCACCGGCACTGTGTTATTGTTCTTACATTTCTGCACTGGTTTCTCCTAAAAGAATTACGACCCAAACGGTGAAAGAATGAGAGACGCACAAAACACACAAATGAAATGAATCAAAGCTGCAAAAAGGGTTCATCAAAACTGGGTCATTTCTGTCCAGAGCGAAACAAGACAAGACTGTTTGTTTGTCCAGATAACCATTTACATCTGTCAGAGGCACACACACACACACACACACACACACACACACACAGACACAGACACAGACACAGACAGAGAGAGAGAGAGAGAGAGAGAGAGAGAGAGAGAGAGAGAGAGAGACAGAAAGGAGAGAGAGAGAGATCACAGAGCGGAAAGAAACCACAACATCAAACACAGAGTAAACAAAAATACAACTACACATCTGTTTACACTCAACTTATCACCGATTACTACATGTTTATTTTCAAATAAACATCCTGTAACATCTTGCAAGATGAGATATATAAATATATGTATAATTATTATATATAATGTCAAATGGTTAATAATTTTAAATAAACAGCAAGATTTATTATAATAAATGTGTGTATATATATATATATATATATATATATATATATATATATAATATAATATAAAAAATAAAAAATATATAAAAATAATATTTTTACATAATTACCCAGCAGTTTAATTTCAAAGTAAATACAAAAATATATAGTTACACAAACACACACTTGCATACACACATACATATATATATACACACACACACACACACACAGTATACAAATATGATATAATTATTATTAATGTATTTGTAATAAATAAATAATAGTCAACCTTCCCTTAGGCGTCCCATGCAGTGAGCCCAACCAGATTTCCTCTTTATGACGGATTCATCAGAAACTTTCAGATCCTTTATCCAGATAAAGTCATGAGTCAGAAAATTCCGTACACTCCCGTCTCACACTCATTTCTACTCTGAGATGTCACACGCTCCCAGTGTAAAGTTGTCTGTTGATAAAGAGTGTGAATGAGGTGAACAGATGGAGGGGAATGAGAGAGACGGGCATCAGCTGTACGATAACCCAGAATGAGATCCGGGTCACGGCACCACATTCACAGATGGGCTCCTCGAAACATCTCCCATAAAACGAGGCGGCAATAACTCGGCCGTTATGGAGTTTCTTTGATGTGGACGACCTAAAGCAAGCAAGAACAGGCAGCGGCGCTCCTTTATGAGCTCTGACATCGAACCCTAACGCAAACGCCAAACCTCATGACACGCGGCCTTTCTCCACGGCCCTCAGCGGAAAGCAATTATAGACACACTCCAAATAATCAATATTGTTAGAGGATAATCAAATATACATGTGAATGGCATGGTGTAGCCGCTCTATTGACCGTGTGTCCGGAGATTAAAGGATCAGCGTGATTTTAACACACTTCTGTCACACTTCATATGCGTCGGTCAGACAGACGGCAATTTCTAATCGACCGTTCACACTTTCATACGCACCAGTGTTGATGCTGTCGGCTCCTTATGTCACGCATTACAGAGCGGGATGTGATGCAAAGGTCAGCCGAATGCAGACGAGCAAGACTACGAAACCCAAACACCTGCTGATCAAGCTGTTACGAACAGATACGGATCAGGACTTCATTCACTGATGCTTGTTCTCATTCAAAAGCTTGGAGTCAATATTCAGAAATGAATACAGTGGAATACGGTTATGTCGACGGCCTCGGGGGTTGAAAAAAAAGCGTTGAGATAACCGTTTATCGAGATTTGATGAAGTGATCAGCATGCTACAAAAATGTACATACACTGTATATGTTTGCTAACAACAAAAAGCATATGTGCAACAACTAACAGATGAGATTTACCAGTATAGTATAAACCAGTTTTACTGTATTTATCATCTAATAAATTCAGCTTTAATCACAGGAATAAATGACACTTTACTATATATTCACATAGAAAACAGCTGTTTTACACTGATATAATATTACACTGTTTTACTGTATTTATCATCTAATAAATTCAGCTTTAATCGCAGGAATAAATGACACTTTACTATATATTCACATAGAAAACAGCTGTTTTACACTGATAAAATATTACACTGTTTTACTGTATTTATCATCTAATAAATTCAGCTTTAATCACAGGAATAAATGACACTTTACTATATATTCATATAGAAAACAGCTGTTTTACACTGATATAATATTACACTGTTTTACTGTATTTATCATCTAATAAATTCAGCTTTAATCACAGGAATAAATGACACTTTACTATATATTCACATAGAAAACAGCTGTTTTACACTGATATAATATTACACTGTTTTACTGTATTTATCATCTAATAAATTCAGCTTTAATCACAGGAATAAATGACACTTTACTATATATTCACATAGAAAACAGCTGTTTTACACTGATATAATATTACACTGTTTTACTGTATTTATCATCTAATAAATTCAGCTTTAATCACAGGAATAAATGACACTTTACTATATATTCACATAGAAAACAGCTGTTTTACACTGATATAATATTACACTGTTTTACTGTATTTATCATCTAATAAATTCAGCTTTAATCACAGGAATAAATGACACTTTACTATATATTCACATAGAAAACAGCTTGAGAACAATTGTAATAATATTACACTGTTTTACTGTATTTATGATGAGCATAAGAGACTTTCAAAAACATTTCAATATATTGCCGACTGCACACTTTTGAACGGCAGTACATACTGCAGATAAAAGTAGGTCAGAAGCATTTAAAGAGATTTATCAAAAGTACAATTCACTTATAAGCGCAAAACTTAAAAAGTAGAAAAAGCACCTGGCTAATAAACATGAGATCCTGCATTCAAATCTCAGTAGATCCTTATTAAACTGCACTTACCCTTGAGGATCTATAAATAATACCCAACCATCTGTAGCCTAACGTAGAGAAACCGCCCCAGCTGTGATTTATTTACCTTCAGACCGACCGCAGCAAGAGGTTCTGCTGCAGAGGACAGCCGTAATTACACGGAGAGACGGGATGACGGAGTGAAGGTGGAAGAGGAGACGCTTCACATGCTGCGAGTGAAGGAGAATAAAGCTGTGCTGGATCAGAACGGTCAGGGCACGCATGCTGACCAAGGACAGAGTGCTGGGTGAGATATCCGTTTACATGCACAACAATACACTGATAACGGTCAGAAATCTGCTCATGCAATATTGCTGCAACAAGCTGGACGGTCAGTGGATGTTGTGGAAGATCTGAATCCAAAGACGCCCGTCTGTCTGAAAGTCTGGGGTTTAATTTGCTCAAAAGCACCTGATTTACTGGTTCAACCCATAATCCGTCCTCACTATCAAATGTGTCACTTGATAGACGTACAGGGCAGCCAGAATGACCTCTGACCTTTTCTGACACATGGGTCACCAATGGCGTCAAGTGCTGCTAAACTCTAGCGAGCTAGCAAGAAAACCTCCAATTTATTTATTGTGAACTGAAGAAAGTGTTTAGAAATGAGTGTATGAGCAGGAGAAAGTCAGAAGCCAAAAATGTATTACTTCCATACACTTCCATACTATTTTTTTCATACTTGAGGTACAGAGATGTGTTGTGTAATAGGAGTTTATGTAGTTCTGCTACACCAATATATAGTGTACCGGGTTTTCCCCGCATCATAAGGCGCACCAGAGTATAAGGTGCAGTCTCAATTACGGGTCTATTTCTGTACTTAATCCATACATAAAGTGCACCATGTTATAAGGCGCATGCTAAAACATACGGTCTACAAAAAAGGTAACGGAAGCAAAACAGTGAGTTTTATTGAACTTTATTCTACTATATAACAATACACTCACATTATGTTCTAATCGATCCATCAAAGTCATCATCTTCTGTGTCTGAATTGAACAGCTGGGCAATTTCACCATCAGACATGCAGGTGTTGAACCGAAATCTGATTCTCCTGACAAATCTGACTCCCCCCTCGTGTGCATTCATTAATACAAGCTTCCTTGAGCATATTCGCTTATCAATCAATATTTCAATCAATCAATATTCCTCACAGCAAACATCCAGAACGTGCAAACACTCACCCATCATGTGAAAATATCAACAGTTTTCCTGGTGTCGTGATTAGACAGACGCACATGGCAGTGTGCAGCACCTGGAAGATACATAAAGAAACCTGGAAAATACATGAAGGACCTGAATTGCATTTTCCAGGTTCCTTTATGCATCTTCCAGGTCCTTTAAGGTCCCCTGTGTGTGTCTATGTATGTGCGTCTGTGTCTAATCACGATCCTAAATCTCCTCAGCTGTTTGTGCTCCTTTGTCTTTGTCAGTTGTGAAAGTTTCTAGGTTCATGTTGCGTGATGAGTGTGGATGTTCCTTCTTTCCACTAAGAAGTGCCAGTTTCTGTTGTATTTCAGGTATTTTGGTTTTCGTGTTTCCTTGAATAAAGCTCTTGTATTTAGAACTTATTCTTCGAGTCCTGCTTCTGCATCGCACTCGTTCTCGTTGGATGACACCTTTATACATATTTCATTATTTAATTTAAGTGTACTCAACATCTGTGCACTTTCTGGGTGTTTACTGTGTTTTAAAAAAGTTAAGGGAATATGCTCAAGGATTAATGAATGCACGCGACGGGGAGTCAGGAATTATGTTATGAAATCAACAGTTCTGCTGGTGTCTTTATCTCTCATCCTGACGAAGCTCAGGAAATGTACAGTTCCATCTCACATCCTTTATACACATTATTTAATTTTCTTTGTATTAATTTAAGTGTACTCAAAACTTGTGCAGTTCTGGGTGTTTGCTGTGTGAAAATAATATCAATTGATATTTTGGAACTCAGCCCACATATAAGGCGCACTGGACTATAAGGTGCACGGCCGATTTTTGAGAAAATTTCGTCTTTTGTGTGCGCCTTATAGTGCGAAAAATGCGGTACATTAAAAATAAATTTGTTTTATATTTTTATAGTTGGTACTTATAAGTAGCGCACAAGCCAAAAAAGTGTGAGCACTCCTGGCTAAGATGATTTCTGAGGATCTCACATCAAACCAGCTCTGCTCCTGCTACCCATAATGCACCGGTGGAGGTTGCTTTCCCATAATCCTCTGCATGACAGAGCAGCCGGGTGCTGATGTAGCAGGACTGGCACAAGGTCAGAGAGAGAGAGAGAGAGAGAGAGAAAGAGAGATGGAGAAAGAGAGATGAGAGAAAGAGAGATGGCAGCCAATATAATGGCATTTTCTTTTACAATGCAACTAATTGTTTTTTTTATTTTATTCATACTTTGACACTTTAAATGAAACATATTAATAAATCAGCATTGCTCTGGAATGTGTCACTGTTCATGTGGCTTGTTCATCAAGCACTGGTTTCTCTGAAAGGGAATATGAGCTGAACCGACTCTCTTTCAGGAACCGGATCATCTGACGCTCATGATAACACTCATAGTTACTGGTTTTGCAGAAGAGCTGAGATTATGTACAATGAGAGTAAATTCATCCAAATTAATTTATGACTTTCATAGTTGCAGATGAACACAAAAGGACGGATAATCGTGGCGTCTCACTGTTGCACACGAGTGAACTCAACTGGTGTGACATGATGGGAGGGCTGTTTAACACACACACACACTCACTCACTCACTCCCACTTTATCTCTCTCTCTCACACACACACACAGCTCTCTCCTCCCTGTAACTCTCAGTCATTGTGTGGTCACTATGAGCTGTGAGAGGAACACGCCTCACTGAAGGGCCCGGGGAAAACACACACACACACACACACACACACACAAAGACTCTAACACCTGCCAAACACACTCAGGCTAGCATTCATGACCTCACACACACACACACACACACACACACACACACACACACGCGGCACGCTTCCAAGCACAGAAAAGCAATCAGTCAAAAGTAATCCTGATATCAGGTCATGGAGTTCAGGTCATGTACAAACACACATGAATACGAGTAACAGTCACACAAATATCAATCTGCATTTGACCTTAATATCACAATACCAACAACAACAACAACAACAACTGCAGGCGGTTACAATAGACTCTTATCATTAATTATCATTCATACATATGCATGCAGAAATGTTTGACCTAAATCTTTCCGTTAGTTCCCAAGCATTCTTCCTGAAATCCCACCAGATCATTTTACAGAAGAATTCATATTTCACAGGGTGAAAAACACCTTAAACCAGCGTCATCAACCATCATCCGTAATATAATCTTATCTTTCTATGACAAACAGACTAAAAACTATCAGCGGTTACATTTACACATTTATTTACTCTATAATCAAAGTTTATGAGAAATATATATATATATATATATATATATATATATATGCGATCACTGAGAACATATTGTGCATCACAACAATAGATAAATATATACATATACACACACAAAAAATCTGTTTAATTAGGCAGAATTATATCAGAAATATATCAGAAGCAAATAATCTTGGATTTTTTTAATTCAACCCATAAACTCTTTTTCATTGCCAGATTAGAAAAGTATTAAACTATCATCCAACTTTAACCTACGTCAATGTCAACTTTTTAAATGTTTACCATTTTTAAATAGATTTATGGGAGAATACTTAGTGTAAATGAATAAATAAAAGGTATGCATGAGTGTATAGATTTATAATATTGGCGATCCGTTATCAGGTATAAAAAACTAAACAAATCTACTTGGTATTTGTCAATAATCGTCAGAAAGAAAACTTTCTATATTGGCGCATCCAAAAATAAGCAAAAACATTTCTAAATTTCTAAAGCAGTAAAATTCAATATTTGATCCAAAATTAAATCTTTCAACCGGTATATAAATACAGATTACAAATTATATACAATTACAATACTTGCAAAAAATCTCTCTTAATTAAACACATTATATGCAAAATGAAGTATTGGCTATTGATGTCAGACGGCATTTCTGTTTAATAACCATAATTATCATTATGCACTTCATGTTGTAAATAAAGCTTTGACAAATCATGATTAACTCTTTTAAGCGTTTTAACATGCAATGTTTTCCTTCTGCAGCAAATATTCAGACACAAACCTTTGTAAATTCAATTTTCCCATTGAGGCACGAGTAGAACTAATTACAGTGTGTGCAAACGGAAGCCTCTCTCTCCGTCACACACACACACACACACACACACACACACGTTCAGATGTGGCCGCGCTGAGCAGCAGGGAAAGCTCTTACCGTGGTACAATCCTTCCATTAAAGACGAGGAATCTTAATCCACCACCAGTGTTTTATAGTATCCGTAAAATACACACACACACACACACACACACACACGCTAGTTAAAAAATGCAGCCGTCCAGCGTTCAGTCATAGTAGCCGTGCAAGAAACACTCAGGCGTGCAGAGCAGCAATGCCGGTCTGAGCGTGTGCAGAACGGACGCCTCCGGAGAGGGGGGGGGGGGGGGGGGGGGGGGGGGCCTTTGTCTCTCACTCTGAGCTCAAGAGAAAAGATGAGAGGAGAGAGCTGGAGGGGGATGGAGAGAGAGAGAGAGAGGTGAGATCAGCACATCTCCGCCCCCCTCCGTCCCCCCGGAGCGAAGCAAAGCCGACTGCAGATACAGATGCGACACTGTGTGTGAAAGCAGAGAACATTCAGCACAAACAAACTTTCTGCAGCTCCTTCATTAAAGGGACATTCAATAAAACATTCTCGTGTCATTCTAACAGCACAGATCCTTTCTCAAAAACAAGATCTTCTGAAGCTCTTCAAACCACACCTTCACATCAACCGGGTTAAAGGTCACTGACGGCAGTAAGACAATTATACGATAAAATATATATACAGAGAGAGAGACGTCAGAAATGAAACCTGGCCATGAAACCGAACAGGTTTTTGGAAAAACAGGCATTAATGACACTGAAGTTTTAGATGCCGGTGAAAGTTCACAATTCTCTATTCCAATATCTATATCACAGCTAAAACTACTAGCCGAACTAATATAAAACATTTAAACAAGCAAAAGCACAAAATACCGTATTTTCCCACGTATAACCCGCAGACGCAGATAATTCGCACGCTCATATATCCAGCGGGCTTTGGGTTTTGTGTAAAAATAAATAAATAAATAAAATAATTTGCCGACATAACCCGCACCCTTATATAACCCGCATCCACATATAACCCGCACCCATAGATTCATGAACTTTTTTGTGTAAGATCACATTTCGAATATCGAATGTTGCTCGCATGACGTCAATTATCATAACTGTTCAGGCTCGGTACACAGTGCTTGTGCGCGAAATTCACACATTAAGAAAACAAACACAAGTCACAATCAGAAGAAAAAGAAAAAGCAATGTCTTCCGCTGTGCAGCAGCTCGTCCCTTAAGAAGCGATTCTACAGGTGTTGATCATCGGATGAGATGAGAAGAGCCCGCCCTCATGCAGCACAGCCAATCACGTCTTCCTGCATGATTGACAGGTCAGACAGCCTATCAGCGCAGCTGTCAGAGTGACAGTACAAGTGCCAGAGACAACAACCGAAAAACAGAAAGAAAAACAGAAAGAAAATACAGCAAAAAAAACAAATATATTGAAATATTATTATGTGTAAAAAAATGTGTGATATAGACTGCAGCCTTATATAACCCGCACTCCTGCAAAGTTTGTAAAATCGGGTATAAGCCGCGGGTTATATACAGGAAAATAGGGTACATACTTATCAAGCATTAAATTTCTATACAGTAATACCTCTAGATGCGAGCATAATCCGTTCCAGGGCGGAGCTCGTAACTCGAATTGCTCGTATCTTGAATCATGTTTTCCCATAAAAAATAATAGAAAACAAATTAATCCGTAAAAATAGAAAAAAATATGTTTTTTATTGGTATAGACACACACACACACAATTATAGTGCATGTATACAGTGTGATACATGTGTGATATCAAATAAAATGTGGTTTTAATTATAAGTTTTTACAGACAGTAGCGGCAGTTGCGGAGGTGGGAGGGAGGGAGGGGGGGGGGGGACACTTGATTCCATTACGAACACTACATAAATGAACATAACTTAGCTTACGTATTTTTGTAACTTTTCTATTTAATGTTATTGTTTTGATTCTTTACTTTTGATCACTTTTCTTAACTTTTTTCGCCTGATTACCCTCACTTTCACTTTCACTTGGCGTAGAGCTTTTAACAAAATATCTATTGAGGGAGATTCTTATTTATCCACAACAACATAAGCCTCTCCATCTCATCATTTATATTCGATCGTAACTTCGATATAATCGTCACGCCCTTGGAAGGATTTACATTCTTGATAGCATCCTTCTGCTTTAGGATGATACACATGGTGGATGTACTGTGATCATAAGTGCGTGCGAGATCACTCACGAGCACCGCGCTCATATTTATCCACAGTTTCATGCTTCATTTCCATGATCATCATGCGTTTCCTCTTCTCACTGCCATCCTTACTACTCACTTTCTTAGAAATCATCGCTATTATGAAGAATAATGCTCAAAATAGAGATAATCAGCTGCTCGCGGGCGACGCATACAGAAGTCAGTGAACATGAAGTGAACGAGCATCGGCATCGGCGTCAGTACGCGTGCTCGTATCCAGAATATTTACTCGTATCTAGAAGCACAAATCTGCGGGAAGGGTTGCTCGTATCTTGGAATACTTGCATGTAGAGACGCTCGTATCTCGAGGTGTTACTGTAAGTCTATTTTTCATTGTCGTTTGTCTTCAGTTAACGTGTGATAACTTATTTTGCTTCATGATGTTTCATAAAATCATCTCAGTGTGACTGTTATTCACTATTTGCACATATTACGGATGATATTTGATCTTGTTATCATGGATAAATCATGCTGGATTAAACTCATTGATTGAGCGGATGATTAAACCGTTTCCCAACGAATAATGATCCACAGGGATTGATGAGTGTTCGAGTGGATCGAATACGAGTGAAGACTCGTGCTGATGACGGAGAGAACGACACGCAGACGGAGAGAACGAAGTGTGTGTATATGAGAGAGAGAGAGTGAGTGTGTGTGTGTGTGAGACACATTTCTCTGGTTTCATCAGTATAATGTCTCATTATCATTAGCGTGTGAGATTATAACGAGCCGTGTTTGCTGCTGCTGTTGTTGTGAGAGTGGAATCCGTCTGAGACATTCGTGTGTTTGCGTTTGTTCTCATGAGAAACACTGATTCACGAGCTCAAGGTCGAACGAGTGTCTCTTTCATGTCACGTCAAAACAACTCTGAACCGCTTTCACAAAACCTGCAACGAGCTGAGAACTGACCCACAGCTGCTTAAATGACACACACACACACACACACACACACATCTTCTCTCATTCTTATCCTTCCTGACACACACTTTCTCTCATCAGCTCGTTCTCTTTAAGACAGACTGCAGACGCATGAATAAAGAGGCAGAAGGGAAAGCAGGCTAGCTGTGGCGGGGCAGTTACCCGCGGCCCGTCAGCGCCCACTGCTGGAGAGGGCAACGAGGTCACGCGGGTCAAACCGTCTGCCCAGACAGAGCCGGCGTAAACCACTCACAGTCATGACACACGTTCAACAGAGACTCCAACAAATGAGTATTAAAGACACTGAGTGTGTGAAACAGCATTCATGCAACTATACTTCTGATTTAAGGGTCAAAGGTCAGGTAAACAAACCTCGAGGAACATGTTAAAGCGAGTTAAATACGGCGCGGAGGCGAGTGACAGAGCTAGCCGTGTTTCTGCACATATGCAGCGTGAAACACTCCTGCCAGCTGGAGCGAGAGCCTGCCAGCCGCTGAACGGCCTGTGATCACTGGATCTGTGCTGGATTACAGACGGACTCGTGTGTGTGTGTGTGTGTGTGTGTCACTCTGATCATGAACGAGTCCAGCGTTCGGGACGTTCCTCCCGCACATTACAGAGCGGCACACAATGCCTGGCGTTGTTCACGGCTCATCCACTTCTCTCTCTCTCTCTCTCTCTGTGACTCACACTTGACACTGTTGTAGCCGAGTTACAGGCCAGTGCTTGACCTCTGCGTTCAGCCCTGGGCAGCAGAGGTCAGAGGTCACAGTCTGACCCTGGAAGTCGTTTCAAAGGGTTACTGTAGATACACAGCACTGTAAGCAGCTTCCGCTTACTTTCCCAGCAGAACACAAACGTAGGCAGAAACGTGTGAGATTGGAGAGAAACTCTTCACACACACACACACACACACACACACACACACACACGTGTAGGTTGAGGTTTGATTTAAAACGACGTTCTGCAATGTCAGAAACATCTCAAATGCACGGCATGAATCGTTTCAGACACAACTGTCTCTTTCTGTCTCTTTTGAGGACACAATCTTCCCGAGGACATGTGTGAATGCACAGTGATGTCATTTCTGTGTGTGTGTGTGTGTGTGTGTGTGTGTGAGAGAGAGAGCGTGTGTGTGTGTGTCTGTTTGTGTAAGAGAGAGAGAGAGAGAGTGTGAGTGAGTGTATGTGTGTGTGTATATCTGTGTGTGTGTGTGTATGTGTGTGTGTGTGTGTGTCCCAACAGCCCAGTCTAACCCCTGAGGACACAGTGATGAGCGATAAGGTCATTTCCCTCTATTGTGAGACACAAACACCAGCGAGAAGCAGCGGCTAACGCTTCAGCTAGCAGAACAACTACAACAGGTTACACACACACACACACACACACAACCACAAACCCACTGCTACACACACTCACACACTCAGAGAAGGTCATCTGACTGGATAAGTAAGAGCTTCAAAACCCAACAGCTCCAACAATCCTGCTGGCGAACATCAAAACAGCCCAAACACGTCATTAGAGTTCCCAGCATGCAGTTCACCAGACCTTTACTTCTACATAACAATAAAAAGACTCGGCTCAAATTACTCAGCGTCACTTTATTACTCAAATCACTGAATGAAACCCAGCAGAGCTTCCCGAGAGCGTCACTTTACACTTGAACGCTCCGGACAGCAAATGAAAGAGGGAATAAATGAAGGACAGAGAGAGGAATGCAGCTTATCTCCCACAACACCTGCTGTGATGTCACAGACGGACGGAGGAAGAGAGACCTTCACTATCATCACAGAGGAGAAATGAAGCCCGTCACTCACACCATCATCTGACCACAGCGGAGCGAGGGAAGCAGGGAAGAGGACGGGAAGGACTCTGGGAAGCTGAGATACGGACGTGGTGATTTACATGCTACTCTGTTAGTAAATCTGATCAACACCGTCTCTATAACATATTGACAGATGTTTAAAAAATAAATTATTGTATTATAAATATAATAATTAACAGGTACAAGTTAGTAGGTACAGTAGAACCCCGACTTACGTACGATAAAAGATTTCGGGGGTTTTTTTCGCCCGAGTAACGACAAAATGATCGAGATGCGAAAAACGAAATCTCGGCCGATTTCCGAGTTTTGTTTTGAAATTTGCGCGCCACTGACCCGTAAACTCGCACCAATCATCGCGCTCTCCCATTGGCTGTCTCCCGGCTCGGACGCTAGCTTTCGCTGCAGCATCCTGCTCTCCTATTGGTCAGCATCGCTCCCACCAGCCTCTAGCGGCGTTCCTCCCCCATTTCGTCTGTGCTACGCTAACGCTAAAGTTCGTCCGCACTTTCTCATACAAATTTTGTTTTCATCGTGCTGCATCGCCATTATTTTGTGCCCAGTTAACATAAACTTTTTTCTAATCACCATGGATGTGAAGATTGTTGCTGAAGTGAAAGGGAAGACAGCATGGTGAGTGTATTTTAGCTTTATTATAAAATTAAATGTGGTGTTTTTGTAGGGCTTGGAACGGATTAGGCAATTAACATGTAAAAGCCTGACCGATTTACGAAAAGATCGACTTACGAAGCCAACCTCGAAACGGATTATTTTCGTAAATCGAGGTTCTACTGCATTTTAAAATCACGGTAAAAATCACGGAGAAAAATAAAAACAGAATTGCTTTTTATTAATACAACTATTAATACACAGTGGTTTCCCGAACAAATTGCGTCTCTGTCTTTAAATGCATTAAATTATAATGAAACGTTTCTCTGTTAATTTTTGAGTAATATAGTTTTTATATTAAAAACTAGCCTAAATTCAGTTGCGATTGATTTTTAGACACAGTTTGTTATTTTAGTGTTGATTATTATATGCAAACACGTAAACTGCACAGTTATTAACCAATGACGCTTTTACTCAAAATCATTGCTGAAATACAATCATTTACTGTCATTTAATAATCAACACATCACTAACATGTTAAGTGAAATGCAATGAAAATATATAAAATATATTTAGCGAGTTAATTAATTTCTCTGGTGAACCAACAGGCTATGACAAGGTCATAAGGTCATAAGGTCAAGTATTGCTATCTAACTGCCCTTGAAACCCTGATTGAGCAATTACGCGAGACATATTCTTCAGACGTTCATTCATGTTTATACTGTAACTGGTATTAAAGAGGAAGAGGCGTTCACTCGTTGCCGTTTGAGACGTCGGACACTCAGCGATCCGTCAAACAGCGTCGGGAATCTGAATTTGAATTTCGTGGTAAAATGGCCAGAGTTTAAGTGAGACAGGATCCATAACACTGGATCACATTATCATAGAGACAAGGGGAAGGGCTCAATTCACTCAGGCAACCAATGACTGTCTCAGGATCACTATGAAGCTATGAAGCCACGCCCTAGCAACCATTTAAAGCACCTTAGCAACTGATCCCATAGACTTCCAGTCAAAGAGATCAACTTCTTTCTCTGGATTGAAAAGTCATAGAAACTTGAGGGATGGCTTGTTTGACTCGGGTCAGCAAATCATCCAATCATCTTCAACACTTCCTAACCACGCCTTAGCAACCACTGCTGAGCACCCTAGCAACCAAATGCAAAGCAAGATATCTTCTGTTCTGACTGTCGTAGAGGTGTTGTGGTTGGCTTACATCATTCATGCTGACAAGCAGCATTTGGTGTAACAACAATGGAAGCTGCCATGCCACTCCCTAGCAACCAAACAGAGCGTCCTAGCAACCAAATGCAAAGTAAGATATCTTCAGTTCTGAATGTCATACAGGCGTTGTGGTTGGTTTATATCATTATTAAATCACACTACCAACATGCTAATTTAATGTTTCTGGTCCGACGTTCTCAAGTCAACTTCTAAAGTTTGTCTCGACAAACTTTATTGTCTTAATTAGTATTAAAGAGGAAGAGGCCTTCACTACGTTCAGTATGTCCCTCTGTTTGAGTGTCATTACACCCCTCATGTGGACTATAAAGCAGAATAACCCAACCATTTCTTGTAAAAGCCCTGCCAGCGCATCAGAAACATGCATGTGCTGTTTTGCGCTGAAAGAATGATGGCTTTGGACGAATCCTCAGACATCAGCGCTTATTGAACGCCTTCAGGATGCTCTTAAAGCCCTTCACTGCTGACACTGAGAGCTTAAGCCTCTTAAGAGCTGCTGGGAAACTCAAAAGCAGAGCCGGGGAAACATCAGGGACGTGTCTGCGCGAGACAACACCGCTTTCAGACGCAAGCAAAGAGCAATCGGACAAAACAAGATCCGGCCGAGAGTCTCGCTGGAACGGCATGGCGGCTTGAGACTTTGGGAATGTGCCATTCAGAGCCTGAAAACACACGAAACGTTGGCTAGTTTTAAAAGCTTCTCTGGAAAAGGGTTTCTTTATGTTCTTAAAAAAAGTTTACACTCAAAAATGTATGAATGAGGAACAAAAAAAGAAAACATTGTACTTTTGAGCAATTTAATGCATCCTCGTTTGAAAAAATATAAATTTCTTACAAAAAACAAAATCACGAAGGTCCCCAAAATGTAATTAAATTACACAAAATTAATTTTAAATGCAAAACAAATGCATTTATTTTTACGATCATAACTACACACCCCTATGGCTTAAGATCACGTGACAAACTACGCCTTGCAAAAATACAGTAACACTTTAGTTTAGGGTCCAATTCTCACTATTATCTAGTTGTTTATTAGCATGCATGTTACTCGGATATTATCTGTTCATCAGCACTTATAAAGCACATTAATGCCTTATTCTGCATGATCATATTCTACATCCCTTAATCCTCCCTTAAACCTTACTAACTATCAATAAGCCATAATAAGGAGATTATTGAGGCAAAAGTCATAGTTAATAGTTAGTTAACAGGGAAAATTGGATCCCAATCTAAAGAGTGACCAAAAATAGCATATCCTATACAGTATATGCATGTGTTTCAACCCTAATGTAGACTTCCTGTATGCACAACATCACTTCCTGTACCAGCATCCCACTGAAGACGATCCCAAGCAGGCCGATTCCCACAGGACTGCGACTCCGAACAGTAGCCATTGTGTTCATGCAGCTTTTAAAACATAAACATACTTCCCACACGGAAAAAGCCCACCTTCCCCCGGCAGGAGTGGAAAGAGCTGAAGTAGTCACTTCCTGTCCCGCCCTTCTCTCATGATTGCCACAATTCGCTCCTAAAAAATGGAATTTACTGTGCCATGGAATCTGGCAAATGTTGGATAAATCAAAAGTAGTGCTGTGTATTTAAAGGGATACATTTTAATACTCTCATTATTTATTCCCACTCAGGTTGAACTAAAACTGCATGAAGTTTTTGATTCTATTTGAACATTAAGAAAGATTTAGATCAGTGGTTCCCAACCTTTTCTTGTTCGAGGCACCCTTTGAAAGCCTTTCAAAAGTTCCCGGCACCCTTATAAGGAAATAGATATTTTAATAGAGAGAGACCTCGCGTGATTGTGTTGACGGGGGGGGGGGTTGGTGAGAGACCTCGCGCGGTTGTTTGGGGGGGGGGGGGGGGGGGGGGGGGGGGGGGTTGGTGAGAGACCTCGCGCGGTTGTCGTTTTGGTGAGAGACCTCGCGCGGTTGTTGACGGGGGGGTGGGGGGTTTATTTCCGCTATCTCGGTAGTCCCCTCCCTCTCCCTCTCCCGCCAAGAGAGAATGACGTTAGTGCGATTTTTTTTTTTTTTTTTTTGAAATTTTGGCGGCACCCTCAAAAGATCTCACGGCACCCCTTGGGAACCACTGATTTAGATGAATATGAGTAACCAAACAGTTGCTTTTCTCCATTGACTTCCATGATATAGATGACAAATACTAGGAAAACAGAGAATTTGGAAGAAATAAAATGGAATTTGGGGGAAAAAATACAATGGATTTCTCATGGTCTGAATTTTTTTTTAATATATGTACATGATTTCAAGTAATTACACATGAAATTTTAATTTCAGTAATTCAATTCCAGTAAAATGGATTAACCAGTAAAAATTGAATAGTGAAATATTAAAATGAAACTGGGTGAAATTATAAGGGATTTCATGAGTGTCTGGTGTGGGAGAAACCGCTCTTTATTTCCCAAACGGGAAGCTTCAGTTCCTGCACAAAGAGCCCAAGCATTTCAAGAGCAACCTGAAGCACAGGAGGGTTATTTGGACCGGATCCGGACCGGATTCACCTCCGCAAACACGGCGAGAAGCAGAACGGCAAACACTGGAGAAAACAGCCCAGATGAGCAGCATAAGAGCAGGATTT
>JAWRVZ010000373.1:212500-290000 GCA_037043235.1 Rhodeus uyekii | reverse complement strand
CGTGATTTATTTTTTCCCGCCTTCATTAGTAGTTACAAGACAAACGTTATCCGAATCATTCCAAAGGAATCGACATTGGTGTTATTAGGCTAAATAAATGATTAACATATTAGGATTAATTATTCCCAATATTGTAAACAACATTATTCGAACCTCCACAAACAGGTGGGCGATTGACAAACGTTTCCCGAAACGATTCGATCGAATCATTCAAATGAATCGGTTCAACGATTCGCTCACTGGATATACAATGGCGTAAGTATGAATGAGTTCAACAGTGGGCGTTTGTGTTTGTGTCTCTATAGAGTCTCGGTGTCCATCTGAGGGAACACATGGCTCAAGAAGTGACTGCTCACTGTGTCCGAATAGAGCAGCTGTTCAATTCTATTCTATTCTATTCATTTTGACAATATTATGAACTATGGAAATTCAATGATATCAAATGACTGAATCACTTTGCAAGTTCAGCTCCAGCAAATCAACACACCTGTGGTTTAAATAATAATGCAAGGGCATGGCACAGAATAACTGTTGGGTGGATTCGAGTTTTAATCACCTCTTTATTCAGCAATTTCATGTTTAAGCCCCGAGGAGGCGTCTGGTTCTTACCTTAATCATCATAATCATCATCAGTGAAACCACATGCTTGATTTCTCAGATCAGCAAAACTTCTGCATTTCATAATCATGTCCATCAGATGGAAAATCCCCTCGCCTGGATGAAATGAAGGTGATTTCTCTCTTTTTCACGGCACCTGTTCCTCAGAAATCTGACTCGTTTTCTCTTTCCGGTGGGAGTTTTACTCCTGTATTCTGTTCAGTCTGGAAAATAAGCTTTAAATAAAAGAACTAACTGATATTACAAACTATAATATAATAGAATTCCATTGTTGAATTACTTAAAGTGAAATTATATATTTAATTGCATGCACTTAAAAGTGTGTGTGTGTGTGTATATATATATATATATATATATATATATATATATATTTATACATACATACATACACAGTATTTATATATATATATATATTTTTTTATAGTATTGGTGAGTTAACCGTGACTCGAGATAAGTGAACTCCACTGTATATATATATATATATATATATATATATATATATATATATAGATAGATAGATAGATATCAATATAAAATAGATATCAATATAATAATAGACTTTTACTTTAGATGTGAATAATCGAAATTAATCAAAAATATCAATGAATTTAATGAATTTAAAATTAGCTTTCATCAATTTACAAACTGGATCATTACAAAGAATAAATCCCAAAATCACATTACAAAACAGAACTATGGGATGTTGATCACATTGAGTTGTCGTCAACAAAACTGGCACAAAAACAGCATGTAATCACACTTTCTGTGTGGCTGATAATATAATAGCAATTCCATTATTGAATTACTTAAAGTGAAATCATATATTTAATTGTGTGCACATAAAAGTGTGTGTGTGTGTGTTTGTTTATATATATATATATATATATATATATATATTTACACACACATTTTTATATACGTATATATATATATATATATATATATATATATATATATAAATGTAAAAAATATATATATACACTGTATGTTATGTATGTAATATATATAACATTTATATGTTATGTATATATATATATATATATATATATAACATATAAATATAATGTTTAATAAAAAAAATATATATTTTACATAAAATATATATCAATATAATAATAGACTTTTACTTTAGATGTGAATAATCAAAAATGTCTGTGAATTTTTCAATGAATTTAAAATTAGCTTTCGTTGAATTACCAACTGGATCATTACAAAGAATAAATCAAAGAATAAATCCCAAATCACATTACAAAACAGAACTATGGGATGTTGATCACTTTGAGTCGTCGTCAACAAAACACATGCATGAAAACTTGCCCAAAGATTCTGCTTTAAGGCACAAAAACAGCACGTAATCACACTTTCTGTGTGGCTGATACCTTTAAATAACCATAATTGCTCTCTTTTTTCTCCAGAAACACACGCATGATCCACGGCCGCTCTTCAGGTCAGTGTGTTCGTCTGGACTCTGGGTTTATCCAGCAGATGAATGAACACAGCTGCCCGTAATTCACTTTGATAAGAGGATTGGAGGGCAACAGACGGGATTAGATGACATGACTCCTGATCTCTGGAGATGATGATTAGGAAGCGTAATCTCCTCTCCACAGATGGACTTCACAGCCTTCAACGGGACTCAATGAAGCAAAATGTGTCGTTTGTCTCCGGAGACTAAAACCAGAGCGAGATCAGAAGAGTCTGAGAGATGCCAAACTCAATCAAGATTGTTCAGCCGTTCACATGTATCTGTGCGAATAAAGTCATATGGCCATAATATAAAATGCTCTGACATAGTAACATGATATATAAATATGTGCACATGCTATTTTTATGGACAATCGACTTCATTTGGCCAAAAAAAAACAAGATTCTTTGAATTTGTTCCTGACTTATAATTTGATCGCAGTGCATTTACCAGACGCCTTTATCATTGCATTCAAGAAACACAATCGGATTCTAATCAGTTCTTGCTTTCCCTGGGAATCGAACCCATGACCTTGATGTTGCAAATATCATAGATATTCACATAGAAAACAGCTGTTTTACACTGATATAATATTACACTGTTTTACTGTATTTATCATCTAATAAATTCAGCTTTAATCACAGGAATAAATGACACTTTACTATATATTCACATAGAAAACAGCTGTTTTACACTGATATAATATTACACTGTTTTACTGTATTTATCATCTAATAAATTCAGCTTTAATCACAGGAATAAATGACACTTTACTATATATTCACACAGAAAACAGCTGTTTTACACTGATATAATATTACACTGTTTTACTGTATTTATCATCTAATAAATTCAGCTTTAATCACAGGAATAAATGACACTTTACTATATATTCACATATAAAACAGCTGTTTTACACTGATATAATATTACACTGTTTTACTGTATTTATCATCTAATAAATTCAGCTTTAATCACAGGAATAAATGACACTTTACTATATATTCACACAGAAAACAGCTGTTTTACACTGATATAATATTACACTGTTTTACTGTATTTATCATCTAATAAATTCAGCTTTAATCACAGGAATAAATAACACTTTACTATATATTCACATAGAAAACAGCTGTTTTACACTGATATAATATTACACTGTTTTACTGTATTTATCATCTAATAAATTCAGCTTTAATCACAGGAATAAATGACACTTTACTATATATTCACATAGAAAACAGCTGTTTTACACTGATATAATATTACACTGTTTTACTGTATTTATCATCTAATAAATTCAGCTTTAATCACAGGAATAAATGACACTTTACTATATATTCACATAGAAAACAGCTGTTTTACACTGATATAATATTACACTGTTTTACTGTATTTATCATCTAATAAATTCAGCTTTAATCACAGGAATAAATGACACTTTACTATATATTCACATAGAAAACAGCTGTTTTACACTGATATAATATTACACTGTTTTACTGTATTTATTATCTAATAAATTCAGCTTTAATCACAGGAATAAATGACACTTTACTATATATTCACACAGAAAACAGCTGTTTTACACTGATATAATATTACACTGTTTTACTGTATTTATCATCTAATAAATTCAGCTTTAATCACAGGAATAAATGACACTTTACTATATATTCACATAGAAAACAGCTGTTTTACACTGATATAATATTACACTGTTTTACTGTATTTATCATCTAATAAATTCAGCTTTAATCACAGGAATAAATGACACTTTACTATATATTCACATAGAAAACAGCTGTTTTACACTGATATACTATTACACTGTTTTACTGTATTTATCATCTAATAAATTCAGCTTTAATCACAGGAATAAATGACACTTTACTATATATTCACATAGAAAACAGCTGTTTTACACTGATATAATATTACACTGTTTTACTGTATTTATCATCTAATAAATTCAGCTTTAATCACAGGAATAAATGACACTTTACTATATATTCACATAGAAAACAGCTGTTTTACACTGATATAATATTACACTGTTTTACTGTATTTATCATCTAATAAATTCAGCTTTAATCACAGGAATAAATTACACTTCACTATATATTCACATAGAAAACAGCTGTTTTACACTGATATAATATTACACTGTTTTACTGTGTTTATCATCTAATAAATTCAGCTTTAATCACAGGAATAAATGACACTTTACTATATATTCATATAGAAAACAGCTGTTTTACACTGATATAATATTACACTGTTTTACTGTGTTTATCATCTAATAAATTCAGCTTTAATCACAGGAATAAATGACACTTTACTATATATTCATATAGAAAACAGCTGTTTTACACTGATATAATATTACACTGTTTTACTGTGTTTATCATCTAATAAATTCAGCTTTAATCACAGGAATAAATGACACTACTATATATTCATATAGAAAACAGCTGTTTTACACTGATATAATATTACACTGTTTTACTGTGTTTATCATCTAATAAATTCAGCTTTAATCACAGGAATAAATGACACTTTACTATATATTCACATAGAAAACAGCTGTTTTACACTGATATAATATTACACTGTTTTACTGTATTTATCATCTAATAAATTCAGCTTTAATCACAGGAATAAATTACACTTTACTATATATTCACATAGAAAACAGCTGTTTTACACTGATATAATATTACACTGTTTTACTGTGTTTATCATCTAATAAATTCAGCTTTAATCACAGGAATAAATTACACTTTACTATATATTCATATAGAAAACAGCTGTTTTACACTGATATAATATTACACTGTTTTACTGTGTTTATCATCTAATAAATTCAGCTTTAATCACAGGAATAAATGACACTTTACTATATATTCATATAGAAAACAGCTGTTTTACACTGATATAATATTACACTGTTTTACTGTGTTTATCATCTAATAAATTCAGCTTTAATCACAGGAATAAATGACACTACTATATATTCATATAGAAAACAGCTGTTTTACACTGATATAATATTACACTGTTTTACTGTGTTTATCATCTAATAAATTCAGCTTTAATCACAGGAATAAATGACACTTTACTATATATTCACATAGAAAACAGCTGTTTTACACTGATATAATATTACACTGTTTTACTGTATTTATCATCTAATAAATTCAGCTTTAATCACAGGAATAAATGACACTTTACTATATATTCACATAGAAAACAGCTGTTTTACACTGATATAATATTACACTGTTTTACTGTATTTATCATCTAATAAATTCAGCTTTAATCACAGGAATAAATGACACTTTACTATATATTCACATAGAAAACAGCTGTTTTACACTGATATAATATTACACTGTTTTACTGTATTTATCATCTAATAAATTCAGCTTTAATCACAGGAATAAATGACACTTTACTATATATTCACATAGAAAACAGCTGTTTTACACTGATATAATATTACACTGTTTTACTGTATTTATCATCTAATAAATTCAGCTTTAATCACAGGAATAAATGACACTTTACTATATATTCACATAGAAAACAGCTGTTTTACACTGATATAATATTACACTGTTTTACTGTATTTATCAACTAATAAATTCAGCTTTTATCACAGGAATAAATGACACTTTACTATATATTCACATAGAAAACAGCTGTTTTACATTGATATAATATTACACTGTTTTACTGTATTTATCATCTAATAAATTCAGCTTTAATCACAGGAATAAATTACACTTTACTATATATTCACATAGAAAACAGCTGTTTTACATTGATATAATATTACACTGTTTTACTGTATTTATCATCTAATAAATTCAGCTTTAATCACAGGAATAAATGACACTTTACTATATATTCACATAGAAAACAGCTGTTTTACACTGATATAATATTACACTGTTTTACTGTATTTATCATCTAATAAATTCAGCTTCAATCACAGGAATAAATGACACTTTACTATATATTCACATAGAAAACAGCTGTTTTACACTGATATAATATTACACTGTTTTACTTTGCTACACACATGCATTGTTATTAGATCGTGTGACAGCTATTGTTTGAAAGTTTGTCTTGTCATGTTTAAATATTAGGCAGAATCAGCACTCTTTTGGTAATAGTAGGCAACAGTAATTAACATACTGGTATTTCCACCTGAGAGAATGAAGCGATGCGAACGACAGGAGCTTGAATCTGCCGCCCTCTAGTGCTTCACAACCTTTTCCCACTCTGAGCGGATCCAAGAAAAAGCGGCTCAAGTTAAATGACGATGCACAATAAATACAGAAGTCTTTGTCCGTTTAATCTAAAATAATGAACTAAACTCCAGTCTTAAACATTACAGAAGTAAAATGCTTCAATATAAAACCATTATTACAAATATTGTATAGTTCAATACAGATACAATAAATGACACATTTTATTTACAAAAGTCCTTCATATGAAATATATGCATAACATAACATTAATGTTCATTGTTCTTTAGCTCAAAATGTTTAAAATGAGAGTATTATGGCTGGTAAAGTGCACTCACACTTCTAAAATGCCACCATTAATAAAATGATCCCTTTACAAACTCATTTGTATAAAAACAGAGTGCTGGTGTTTCCTGATAAGATAAATGGCGTATAAAGCAGTTGCTCAAACTCTCTGCTCCTGCCATGTGGACGTACACTAATAAACATTTACTCTGGCACATTTCATCTCCCTTAGTTTCTGACTTCCAGTCCAGAGGAAATCCTCCATCATAAATCATATGCAGGCATGAATGAGGTCCATAAATACTGATAAAACACTGAGAGTTCATTATAAAAGTAGTGTCTTTCCCTTCAATAATGAGAGGTTATATTCATGTAACAAGCAAGTATGACTATGAATATTATTCGTTTCTTATTTTTGTGGAGAAACGAGATAAACGAGAGCAATAAGTGCTCATATCTTAAGGAAGATATACACTGAGTCCGGCTTCTACTCGACCTTCCAGATGCCGATCTTGCCATCGTCCCGCGCGGCTCCGCTGAGCACGTACCGGTCTTCGGCCGAGCAGAGCGTCTGGACGCTGTCGGCGTGTGCGACCAGCTCCTTCTCCACCGTGTAACGGTCCGTGTTCAGCACGTAGATCTTCCCGCGGGATTTTCCTGCGGCGCTGCGGCCGTGACAACCCACCCAGATCTGAGAGCGGGAGATTGAATGCCGTGTTTAACCGTCTGCTTGATAAACGCTTGACGGACGGATGAAGGTGTGTGTGTCTCACCTGACTCTTGACCTTGATCATGCAGACGACGCCGGCGCAGTCTTTGAGCTGGATTCTGATGAAGGGTTTGCTCAGGTCTCTGCAGTGCCACACACACAGCTCACCCGCGTCTGCCACACCGGCCCACAGCTGCTCCGACTGCAACAACATCCCATCACAAGCTCATTAACACTCACATCTCTTTATATTTCAGTCCTGTTCCCAATGTATATGTGTATTTATACTGATTGCAATAACTAGGTACCACATTTAAATTCATGCATTTATCAAGAAACACATTGACATTCTAATCAATTCTTGCTTTCCCTGGGAATCGAACCCATGACCTTGTTGTTGCAAGCGCATGTTTGAGCGACAGGAAAGACCACTGACCCTGAACCTAGTTACCTTACATTACTCAGTAGTGTCAGGGTTCCGTCATGTTCGCTGTCGGTTGTGTTTTGCTCTTGTTGTGAGCGTACGAGACAAGTGTTTGCTCTACATCATGTGAGTGGGCGCAGTTTCGAGCCGCACTCTCTCTCCTGTCTGCATGTAGCACATAGTTCATGTTTTCATCGGCCGAGTGCTTTCATGTTGTGGTTTGTGTGGCGCGCAGTTTGTGTTTCACTAGCGGCACGCTGTCTCGTCACGTGGACATGTGGTGTATGCGCGTTTGCATTGGCTGCGTATTTCGCGTCCTGTCATTGTGTAACCCCGCCCGTCTTGCACCCTTGTTGTTACTTGATTAGCCCCAGCTGTTCTCCCTCATTAATCCTTCCTCATGTTCCCTATTTATTCCCTTCGTGTTTGCTGTCCTGTGTCCTGTGTTGTCTTTGTTATGTCTTTGAATGCCTGTGTTGAGTTCAGTCTAAGTCAAGTCGGTTCTGTTTTGTTTTTCCCCCTCAGGGCACTTTTTGTTTGGGTTTTTGTTAATAAAAAGCCCTTTTCCCTGCAAAATTGAGTCCTCACTCTTCCCTTCACCCACATCCCTGACAAATGCGACTACAAGTAAAACAAAGTGATGTATTTTTGTAAGTTCGCATCACTCGACAAAAACAGAAGAGGGTTTTTCCCAATTGCGTTTGGATTATTGCCAAAAATAAGCTCTGTTATTCTTACACACTTAGTTCATCATGATAATCTTCACCAAATAATTTTGAACCTTAATACAATTACCAGAAGGAAGCTAAACTATGAACAAACTGCACCAGTCACATGACCTCTGACTGCACGCAACAAGACGTCTTACAGTTTTCTCCTATGAGAGTTTATCATTTGCATGTGTTTTAGTTCCTGTCAGATTAAACATTCGAGCAATTTTAAACCATTCGAGATCAAGACGATGTGAAAGAAACCTGTGCTTTTCTCTTTCACAACTGGCACACAGACAAAATGTCAAAATATCCGTCTCAACAAGCATCCTCGTAAAAAATTGAGGAATAAACCGGATGCGTATCATTATAAGGGTCTTAAAGTGACAGTGTCCTAACATTCCTGCTGCTGTCATTAAATCAAACTAAAATAATAATAATTCCAGAGAAAATTACTTTTATAGCTTTAACAAAGACTAATTATTTTTAATTTAATACATTTAATTAAACACCCATTTCATTTGTATCTTTGTATTCATCTATTCTTGTAATTTGTTTATTATTTTCTATGCAGATTCAGTCCCTCATAAAATCACACCAGTTGTTCTAGAATTACTCATTCTTTCTAAATCAAGCTGTTCAAGGCATCTAGTGAATATTGTTTTTGGTCATATCGCAATGTTTTGCAGACAAACGCTTAAAACGCCACAGCAACGGTTTGAGAACGTGTTTTCTTGGAAATCATCAAAGCTCGTCCACCATTAAAACAGCCCGTAAATGACCTCACATGTGCGATCCATTAACCTAATGAGTGCTGAAGCCCAGCTGGACGGACACAGAGAGCCGGACGAGCTGAAGCGGGTCTAGCCGAGGGGGAAATGACAAAAGCAGGGATTTTTACCTCATTAAAGAGCAGGAAACTGCTGAAACCCCTCGGCGAACTCAGCAGGTGATCTGGAAGAGACATCTTACGATGAACCGTACCGTTCCTGCGCACTTCCATCACACAATCACGCCCACCTGTAACACACACACACACACAGTGTTTCGACCGAATTCACTTTTATCAGAGGTTGCCTAAGTTTCACCGTGCTTCTGCTATAATAATGTACAGGCAGACTTATGGTGGAGAAATTCATATATCATTAAAATTTAGATTTAGTGAGAACATATAACCTTTTAGTTGATGCAAACATATGATTGATGGAAAATACCAGGTCTGCTGCTAAAAAAAGTGTAAATAATGTATGGGATAATGATGAATTGCAAAACAGCACTTGAAGAAGAAACTCTTTAAACAGAAAGAACTTCTGCCAATATAACCTATATGTTTGTGGAAGTGTAAATTATGTTGGCAGAAGGCCGAGGTGCAGCCAAAAGAAAAGAAGACTTGATCATAGTAATACCTTGAGATACGAGGATAATCCGTTCCAGGACGAGCTCGTAACTCGAATTGCTCGTATCTCAAATCATTTTATCCCATAAGAAATAACAGAAAAATATTAATCCGTTCCGGCCTTCTAAAAAACTCCCTTATTAGTGCTAATAACAATGGAAAAAAACACGTTTTTAATTACTATAGAGACACACACACAATTATAGTATATATTCCTGTGATATAAAGCGTGGTTTTAATTATAATTTCTTCCCTTCAAGACGGACGACTAACAGTAGCGGCTAATGGAGGAGGATGGATGACGTAGATTACGTAAATAACGCAAACACAATACGGGAGACTCGCGGGAGAGATTTGTATGGAAGTCGACTATGGCGGCAAATCCATGCCTAAAAGAAATGAGCGCAAAAGTGATGTTTGCACGTGCATAAATTACAGCCGCGAGCGGATAACAGATCTACACGCGAAAAAAATGGAGCCCGTGAGCTTATTTTAATATAATGAGATGTTTTGGACCCAAAGATCAGATGCATATAGTGATCTGCACCCAGATGTAAAGCACTTTTTTGCCTGGCAATAAAGAACATCTTCTGAAAACTACGACTCTGATTGACCCGGCGAGAGAAGTCAGACACTTACAGCACCAGAGCATGCCGTTGTGGATCTGGATGGCCTGCAGTCGGTCACAGGAGACGCTGAACTGCCGTCTGACCTGCAGCGAGGACACGTCCCACACGATCACCGCGCCATCCTCACTGCACGAGTACGCCACCGTCTGACTGTAACGGCATCGGTTAAACACATGCACTCATCCGCACGGATGCTCAATCTTCTGCTTTGTCTGCGCACCTGAACTTGTCCGTCCTCTCCTCCAGGCTGAGTCCGGTCACTTCGCTGCGATGCTCCGTCAGCTGTTTGTTGCACGACACGCTTCGGGGGTTTATGATGTAAATGTACGAATCCTTTGAGCCGATCCACAGCTGCTGCTGGTTCACTGAAAGCATGCAGTTCTGACAGGAATACAGTGTGTGAAATACAGTGAACTGTAGGGAGCAGCACTGCTTTAAGAGCAGCGTCACAATAATGTGATGGAATAAAATAAAACACAAATATGTGTCATAGACGAGGCCTGGAGGATAATCCACCTGCTCAAATAGGTGCAAAACCTTGAAAATTCAGCTTTAATCACAAGAATAAATGACACTTTACTATATATTCACATAGAAAACAGCTGTTTTACACTGATATAATATTACACTGTTTTACTGTATTTATCATCTAATAAATTCAGCTTTAATCACAGGAATAAATGACACTTTACTATATATTCACATAGAAAACAGCTGTTTTACACTGATATAATATTACACTGTTTTACTGTATTTATCATCTAATAAATTCAGCTTTAATCACAGGAATAAATGACACTTTACTATATATTCACATAGAAAACAGCTGTTTTACACTGATATAATATTACACTGTTTTACTGTATCATCTAATAAATTCAGCTTTTAATCACAGGAATAAATCACACTTTACTATATATTCACATAGAAAACAGCTGTTTTACACTGATATAATATTACACTGTTTTACTGTATTAATCATGTAATAAATTCAGCTTTAATCACAGGAATAAATCACACTTTACTATATATTCACATAGAAAACTGCTGTTTTACACTGATATAATATTACACTGTTTACTGTATTTATCATCTAATAAATTCAGCTTTCATCACTTTAAAGACTTGGTGAGCAGACATACTCATATGAATATACTGTCTACAATTTTTGTCTGTTATTCAATATTTCAGATTTCCTCCAGAAACTCACAATCATCCTCTAAAGGCTGATAAGGAGGTGATAAGGGGGAATGGCAAGCATTTCACAGGTCATCTATCGGTCGTTAAATCTATCCCGAGTTCCTCACCAGGCGGGACGTTCCCACTTGAACAGAGTTCTGCTGCATGGACCAGCTGGCCGCGTCGAACACCAGCACCTTCCCATCGCTCAGAGCACACCAGAGCTTTGGGTTCCCACCGCCGTCCAGCTCCGACAAGCCCAGCTGACCTACACACACACACACACACACACGTCAGAATGCTGGGAATCCTTGCAGAATGAGGATCAAGTTCTTTCAAAAGGATTTTGTTAATAAAATCCTCCCTGCTGTGTCACAGAGCCGTTACAACACAACTCCCAGTGCATTATGGGTGTTTCTACAGACAGAGGAGTGAGGCTTGCTTCTGCTGCATGTCCTGGGATGCAAAGCTCACAAAAATTTTGAATAAATAAAGTAAAGCAATCCCGTTTTTAAATTCTCAAAAACAATGTTTTTTCCCATTTAAATGAGCATGAATTCAATATTTTGAATAAACACGTCACAGTATAAATAATAAATCTTTTTTTGTATTACAGCAAAGGAAATTTGGAGCCGAGGAAACGGCTTTCCTTATGCAAAAGGTGTGTTTGTTTCCGTGTGGAGGAATGTGATCTGTAAATGATCTCGGCAGTTTTTATGAGATGGGTTACAGTTCGTCACGCCTCACACACGGAGAGAGAACACGTGACCTTTGACCTTACCTTCAGCTGAACCGTGTTTTTATCATCTACAGTTATTTGAGTTTAAGTGTTGCTTGCATCCTACAGAAAATATAAAGATATAGGTTTTTGCTTCTTGACCTCATAATAACAGCAAAAGCATTTACAAAAAATAAAAATCTAAGAAATAGCTAGAATGTAAAATGACTAAAGCTCTCCAAAGTAAAACCATGTGTCTTCAGATTAGAGTTCAGATATATTGAGAATCAAGATGGATTTTGCTTCAAACAGAGATCATGATTCTCACATAAAATAAATAAATAATGCATTCAGATTCATGAAATAATTTAAATAGCAATTCTAGTAAAATGCATGTTAAAAAAAGGTTGGAGCGAATGATTCAATGACTCACTTCATTCATTACTGGATGAATCAGCTGTTCTGAACAAATGCTTTGAGCGAATGATTCAATGACTCACTTCATTCATTACTGGATGAATCAGCTGTTCTGAACAAATGCTTTGAGTGAATGATTCAATGACTCACTTCATTCATTACTGGATGAATCAGCTGTTCTGAACAAATGCTTTGAGTGAATGATTCAATGACTCACTTCATTCATTACAGGATGATTCAGCTGTTCTGAACAAATGCTTTGAGTGAATGATTCAATGACTCACTTCATTCATTACAGGATGATTCAGCTGTTCTGAACAAATGCTTTGAGCGAATGATTCAATGACTCACTTCATTCATTACTGGATGAATCAGCTGTTCTGAACAAATGCTTTGAGCGAATGATTCAATGACTCACTTCATTCATTACTGGATGAATCAGCTGTTCTGAACAAATGCTTTGAGTGAATGATTCAATGACTCACTTCATTCATTACTGGATGAATCAGCTGTTCTGAACAAATGCTTTGAGCGAATGATTCAATGACTCACTTCATTCATTACTGGATGAATCAGCTGTTCTGAACAAATGCTTTGAGCGAATGATTCAATGACTCACTTCATTCATTACTGGATGAATCAGCTGTTCTCTCGCCTAGATTCAATTTGTCACGCGGCGTAAGACAAGGCTGTCCTATATCTCCATATTTATTCTTGCTTGCCTCTCAATTTTTAGCTCTGCATATTTCCAGTAGTAATTTACAAGGTATTACCATTGACGATAGACAAATTATTATTAGCCAGCTGGCTGATGACACCACTTTGTTCTTGAATGATGCCTCTCAAATTCCTTTAGCTTTAAGATTGATTGGTTTCTTTTCCAGAGCTTCAGGTCTCTATTTAAATATTAACAAATGTGAGTTGATGTCTGTTAAAAGCTGTAAGGATTCCTCCATATGCAATATTCCTGTGAAAGATCAAGTTACATACTTAGGAATTGTAATTAATAAAGACCAAAAAATAAGATGTGAACTCAATTTCGATCCTTTAATAATGAAAACCCAAAAAAAACTAAATTCTTGGTTGCAGAGAGACTTGTCTACAAAAGGAAGAGTTTTACTCTCTAAAGCCGAAGGATTGTCCAGACTAACGTATGCAGCTCTTTCCTTGGAGGTGAACAATAGAACATTAAAAAAGGCTGATAGCATGTTAAATAATTTTGTTTGGAAAAATAAAACCCATTTTATAAGAAAATCTGTACTGATGAATCCACTAAAACAAGGGGGGTTGGATTTTTTTAGATTTCACTACTTTAAATAACACTTTTAAGATTAATTGGCTTAGAAATTTCCTTAATAATCCGTCCTCACTCTGGAATATTATCCCCAACTATATTTTCTCTAAACTTGGTGGCCTGAATTTTCTCCTACCCTGTAACTATAATATTACAAAGATCCCCATCAAACTGTCTAATTTCCATAAGCAGACGCTCTTGGCTTGGTCCCTGATATACAAACACAACTTTTCTCCGCACAGATATTACTTATGGAACAATAAGGATATTCTCTACAGAAATAAGTCACTTTTCTTTGACAACTGGTTCAAAAATGACCTTTTGTTAGTTGGACAGCTTTTTAATTCACAAGGCAGACTTTACAACTATCCAGATTTTTTACAGAAATATAAAATTCCTATAACTACTAGTGAATACGCTATTGTTTTCAATGCTATTCCTTCTGGTGTGTCTTTTCTTCTGCAAGGGTCTACATTTCCATGGCCATGTACTCACTCTTTGAACCTAACTGACACAATGATTGGAAATGTGTGTTTTTCTGTAGAGCAACGTAAAAATAATTCTAAAATCAGAGCTCTCTTCCAGAGAGAATTAATGACAATTCCTTATATAATACCATATTGGAATAATATTGTAGAGAATTTACCATGGGAGAAAGTATGGTCCTTGTCACATAAGTATCTGCTTACTAATAAAGTAAAAGAAATAACATTTAAATTAATTCACAAATGTTACCCAACTAAAGCCTTTCTTAAGAGATATAAGTCAGATATTGAAGTGAATTGTTCTTTCTGTCACTCTGCTGAGGAAGATTTCATTCACTTGTTTTGGCAATGTACCCACACAGAAATATTTTGGTCAGATGTGTTAATGTTTATCCAATCATATCTTATAAGTGACTTTTCTTTCTGTTTTAAAGATGTCATCTTTGGACTGTTTGACTACTCTAAAGAGAATATAGGGAAATATTACATAATTAATCTGTGTTTCCTACTGGCTAAATTTCACATACATAAACAAAAATTTACTGGCTCTAAACCTCTCTTTTCTCTATTCAGAGATGATCTAGACCGATATATCGAAACTATCCAATGCTCTATTAATCCCAAAGCTATGAAAACTGTTTCTCTTTATTCATCCTTTTTGTCCTCTTAAGGTTTACATAGCCTATATTGCATTGTTGTTGCTTTATTTCACTGGCAATTTATCTGTTTGTGTACTCTTCTTTTTGTTTTTTGTTTTTTTGTATTCTACATGTATCTGTATTGATTTAATGCTCTGATGTCTTGTACTGTTTAATAAAAAAAAATAAAAAATAAAAAAAATCAGCTGTTCTGAACAAATGCTTTGAGCGAATGATTCAATGACTCACTTCATTCATTACTGGATGAATCAGCTGTTCTGAACAAATGCTTTGAGTGAATGATTCAATGACTCACTTCATTCATTACAGGATGATTCAGCTGTTCTGAACAAATGCTTTGAGCGAATGATTCAATGACTCACTTCATTCATTACTGGATGAATCAGCTGTTCTGAACAAATGCTTTGAGCGAATGATTCAATGACTCACTTCATTCATTACTGGATGAATCAGCTGTTCTGAACAAATGCTTTGAGCGAATGATTCAATGACTCACTTCATTCATTACTGGATGAATCAGCTGTTCTGAACAAATGCTTTGAGCGAATGATTCAATGACTCACTTCATTCATTACAGGATGATTCAGCTGTTCTGAACAAATGCTTTGAGTGAATGATTCAATGACTCACTTCATTCATTACTGGATGAATCAGCTGTTCTGAACAAATGCTTTGAGTGAATGATTCAATGACTCACTTCATTCATTACTGGATGAATCAGCTGTTCTGAACAAATGCTTTGAGCGAATGATTCAATGACTCACTTCATTCATTACTGGATGAATCAGCTGTTCTGAACAAATGCTTTGAGTGAATGATTCAATGACTCACTTCATTCATTACTGGATGAATCAGCTGTTCTGAACAAATGCTTTGAGCGAATGATTCAATGACTCACTTCATTCATTACTGGATGAATCAGCTGTTCTGAACAAATGCTTTGAGCGAATGATTCAATGACTCACTTCATTCATTACAGGATGATTCAGCTGTTCTGAACAAATGCTTTGAGTGAATGATTCAATGACTCACTTCATTCATTACTGGATGAATCAGCTGTTCTGAACAAATGCTTTGAGTGAATGATTCAATGACTCACTTCATTCATTACAGGATGATTCAGCTGTTCTGAACAAATGCTTTGAGTGAATGATTCAATGACTCACTTCATTCATTACAGGATGATTCAGCTGTTCTGAACAAATGCTTTGAGCGAATGACTCAATAACTCATTTATTTTATAACAGTACCGGTTATAAAAGCTTAAAATTGTTTTCAAAAAGTGATTTTTAATTACATCAGTGTTTATATACGAACTATAAACTTTAATCCCAGTATTTCTGTGATAAAATATTTATAATGCATAAATAACATTATGGAGTGGCAGAAAAGACTGTTTGTGAACCGTTTCATTCCTACACATGATTTCTGCTTTCTCTCGGATTTAAATCTTCCAGTGTGATTTTGTTAAAGATTTAATAAACATGGCCGAATCATTTCATTCAGAAATGAGAAAACATGAGTATTTGAATCAAGATCACAATCTTTTACCGATTAATGGTGCAGCTCTGCTTCAGACTCTTGGATTTGGTCTAATCTGAAGCAGCGAAAGCTGTTTGTGGCATCAGCTTGATCTGATCTCTTGCACTTCTGAATGCTTTTTAACAGAGTTTGCTCATGCTCGTGTTTGTTCAGCTGCTGCTACACCATTAACACACACTCAAGATTTCAGATCCTTGAATGAATAGCCACTCGTGAGCAAAGGTTTGCGTTGAATTACTGTAAGTTATTCTGAGGAAATCTAAAGCATGAGTCACGAGTGGAAATATGTGGCAATCACACACTGGAAGAACGGAGGAAATAAGTGAGCATGCAACTCTGAACTCGTTCTTCTCGTATGAATGCGGGAACAGTAACATCATTGAGACGTTTGTGGAATTACCAGGTCAAGCTGGTTTATCTGGGTAACATGTGAGACACTTGGAAGTGAAAGCCACTGGTTGGGAAACCAAAATGTGTGTTGGAGTTCAAAATAAATTCTGTGCACGACTCTCTTAACTGTGCTGTTTTGCAGGAAGATGGCGACTCACCTGGCGTGTAGAGCAGCACGTCCACCGCCTGAGGACACGTCTGGTCCAGAGACGGGTTAATCTTGTGCTTCAGGGTCTCAGACGTGGTTTTGGGGACCATCATGGGCACTGAAACAGTCAATCATCAACAGACGCTTTTAGCCAAAGCCACTTACAGCTGAGGACTAAATACTGGCACTAATACGGTCATTTATCAGATGCATTTCCATGGATTGTAAACAGTCAGCATAAAAAAAGTCAATTGTCATCAAGACATTCTGTATTAAATGGTCAAATCTGATTTTAAATTTAATTCGGATTGTAAGCGGTGGTTTAAACCTTTTCTAATCTGATCGAGAGGAAAGTATTGCGCATGCGTAATGACGAATGACGGACAGAACGAGCTGTTGTTGAATATAGTGTCATAAATGACTGTGTATCTCATAATCATAAGCTTTATTTTCTTCTCCTTTCCTTCTCCTGCTGGAGTTTTGGTTCTTGTCACTGTCGCCTCTGGCTTGATTAGTCAGGGACACTTAACACTCATCAATATTATTGATTGATTGGCTCTTCTAGAGCTGCTGAACAGACAAAATGTTGCATTATTTTCCTGTTATCTCTGTAAAGCTGCTCTGAAACAATCTCTATTGTAAAAAGCGCTACATAAAGAAAGGTGACTTGACTGTTGTGTCATTCCATCCTTGATAAATAATAGTCTCATAGTCTCCTAATTAGTACGTTTGCAATATAGGACCGTGGTTAATATGCGCAAACAGCAGGAAACTATATTTGTGCATGTCAAAAAAATTCATTCTGGTTTTAAGCTTGACACATAAACCCGATCACTTTATTTATCGTTCATGTAAACACTACGTTCAGATTCATCAATCGAAATTAATTTCATCATCCATGTAAATGTAGCTACTGTTGGTGACGCGTACACTCATGTAAACTAATAATATTGCACTGTTTTTACTGTATTTTTTATTTTTAAAAATTGCATTCATAAGAGACTTCTGTCAAAAACATTTTTTTTTTTACTTACCGACCCCAAAAATTTGGCCGGTACCATATTTAAATTTAAATAAATAATAATTAAAAAATTAAAAACAAACAAAAATGAATTAGATAGCAATGAATAAGATAATCTTATATTAAGTTATGCACTTCCACAATCTATTGAAAACTGTTAAATACTATTATCTTGATTCTGTTGTTTTCATGACTGCTGGAAGCTAAAAATCATAATTGAAAGTGAAATTCGATTAAACGCCCATCTCTGCTTCAGACTAACACACTGCATGATTGAGTGACACACCGTCAGACTTCATCTTGTCAAAGTAGGCCAGTTTGGAGGCGGCGTAGATGGCCTTCTGCGACTGCAGGCTCCCGACCACAGCGTCCATCAGCAGGGCGTTGGTCAAGGCCTGCTCCATGAACTGAGGGTCCTGAAGCAGAGACACACACTCACAGCAGCGGCACACACACACACACTCCTGACCCTCTAAACTCGCATCCCAACCCGCATCTGCTCACAGCTCTGAGTGTGTTATTTCACACAGTATTCTGCTGCTTCAGTGTCGCAGTAAAAGCAGAAATACTTCTTTGCATGTCGTGTTTATCGTGCATTTAGCAGCATTTATGCGGACGTAAGTTTCAGGCAGATTTGTAAGAAGAAGTGTTTATAAACGTGTTGTCAATTAAAGGTCTCTTTTACAGCTCAAGAACTGATACTTATCAAATATTCATTTTTTTATTTAAAATTTAATTGCATTATTTCAATAGTAATAGTTTTTGTCGCCATTTATTGTATTTAGAGTTAAAATAATAACAATAAAGAATGTTTAAATAAAAATATTTTATTTTAAAAATAACAGTTTTCTTATGTCATGAAGAGTTTATCGCAGTTCGAATTGAAATACGACAAAATCAAAACAGGCCTGTTTTTTTGGAGCAAATCGTGTAATTGTACATTTAATCGTTTTAAAATGAAACTAACTGAAATTTATGGGGACGTAAGTTTCAGACAGATTTGTAACTAAAAAATTTTTGTCTTAATTTATTATATTTGAGTTAAAATAATAACAAAGAATGTTAAAATAAAAATATTTTTATAACAGTTTTTTTATGTCATGAAATGTTTATCGCAGTTCGAATCGCAATACAACAAAATAATCATAATAAGCCTGTATTTTTTTGGACCAAAAATCGTGTAAAACTTTTAATTGTTGCACGAATTGAAATAAATCTTTTACCAAAAAGAGATAGAAAAATGTTTTTATTTGTTTACCTGCATGTCACTATGTGACTGTAAACATACACATTTGTTGTTAAATGAATGATGTAAGCTGCTCGTATCTCAAATATTTACTCGTATCTCAAAGCAAAAATCTGTTCAAAGGCGTGCTCGTATCTCAGAACACTCGTATGTCGGGACGCTCGTATCTCAAAACACTCGTATGTCGGGACGCTCGTATCTCAAAACACTCGTAGGTCGGGACGCTCGTATCTCAAAACACTCGTAGGTCGGGACGCTCGTATCTCAGAACACTCGTATGTCGGGACGCTCGTATCTCAAAACACTCGTATGTCGGGACGCTCGTATCTCAAAACACTCGTATGTCGGGACGCTCGTATCTCAAAACACTCGTATGTCGGGACGCTCGTATCTCAAAACACTCGTATGTCGGGACGCTCGTATCTCAAGGTATTACTGTATTAATTTCAAATCTCAGGCGGACAAAAAACGTTTAGGAATCGCTGAACTTGAAGATGAATTTGGCAACAAGAAAAAACGATTAAATCTTCAAACCTTATGATCGTCCGCCATCTTCCTTCCGGCCCACATCTCTTTGATCATCAGGTGCCAAAGGTCACACTCGGACTTCAGATTGACCTCGAACGACTCCTTTCTGAAGGACGTTTTGATCTTCAGAGACGGGATCCTCAGCAGAAGGAACGGAGCCGAAGAAATCTTCACATCCTGGATGAGAAGAATAACGTGTTTCAAGGTCACATGAGGAAACGATCAAACGTGAATGTTTGGGAAGACGGGCTTGGATCCTCACCTCAATATCTCTGAATTTGGTGATCTCGACGTATCCCGGCCGGCCCTCCGTCAGCAGGAAGAGCCTGCGCTGGGTCATGGCGATCTTTCCCACGCCGTGGCTGGTCTTTACGGATGACGAGAGCTTGTAGACGCATTCGTCGCTCTCCAGGTGCTCCAGCACGACCACCGGTAAGTCCACGTCCTGAGCCGCCGCTTCAGACTCCTTCCAGAAGTTGTAGAAGAAGCGGAAGGTCTCCGGATCCACCTGCTTTTGCTGACCTGCGTGGAGGATCACAAACACCGTCGTTTTTATCTAGAGCAAGGAGTTTTTTACTCTAAAAAACTTTTTACTTTTACTCTATTGTTCTCCTCTATTGTTCTTCCCTGGACCTAGCACTCCCTTCCTGACCCTCTCTGTTCTAGGGAAAGATCAAAACTAAATGATTGATTACAATGTGCAAGGGAATGACGTTTTAAAAGAGACCTATTATGTGTTCACTTTTATAGCGTTTGAACACAAGTGTGTGTGTTACACAACCATCCTATAATGATAAAAATCCTCCCGCTCCTTTTAATCCCATAAATCATAAGCAGTGTCTCAGAACAAACGTTTAGAGAATCTAACAGTGTGACATCACATTGTTTAAGCCCCGCCCACGACTCCTGACAGACCCCGCCCCTATCAGCATAAGCTCCGCCCTCATTGAGCTGAACTCAGTCCTCCATGTTTCTCTCCTCGAGAACATTAACAGAAATATATTGTTATGAAAGCTGCTAAAGTGATTGAGTGGAGAGCAGTGAGGGATCTTCTGTTGTTCTCTTGTTGTTGATTGATATTAACAGTATTTATAGCAGCAGGATCTGTATATTACGCTGATTCACTTTAACACACACATCTAAAACACACACGCGCTTTCTTTCCTGCTGTTGACGTTCACACACATAACCGACTGTGTTCATGAACTCTGTGTGTGTTTGATAGTTTAGTGGAATAAGAGGTGAAAGAGAGAGTCGAATCCTCACGGGACGCTCCGTCTGACATCCAGCTTTCTGTGCGCGAGCTTCGGCTGTTTGCGCTCACAAAACCACGTTTTTAGACTGATTTAACTTTAAAACACATGCAGGTTGTTTCATGATGATGAAGAACTGCAGTGTCACGATAGAGATGATCATCAAAACCAAACAGATGTTTTAGCTTTTGTCAGAATATCTGAAGCATGAGCTGTAAAGGCTCCGCCCTCTTCTGGAAAAAGGGGCAGAGCAGCAGCTCATTTGCATTTAAAGACACATGCACAAAAACTGCATGTTTTTCCTTCCACTCAAAAATGGGCATTTCCAAAATTATATAATAAATGATCTGTGGGGGATTTTGAGTGGAAACTTCAGACACATTCTGAAGACACTGAGACTCATCTTGTAAAAATGGGCATAATAGGTGCCATTTAAACGGACAGATCATTTACATACTCTTTTGTTGTTCCAAACTTGTATGACTTGATTTTTTTCCATGGAATGCAAATGCACAAAAACAGTGAAATGTGACCAAAGTTCAAAATAAATCAGTTTGGTCACATGACTCATGCACTACACATTACTCCAGTCATATAATGCAGTGAAGAACACACTCAAACTTAATCATTATCTGCTAATAATCTATTCAAATATGAGGCCAAAAATGTCTCTTTTTGCATTACATGGAAGGAGGAACGTCATAAAGAACATCAGGATGAGTAAATGATGATAGATTTACTGGAGATCTCATGTCATCTGACATTCTTTACTTTATGGCTCTAAGCAATAAATCAACACAGTAAATCCTCAAGAGTGAGATTTAAAAAGCACACAGTATAGCAAACATCTCCTTTGAACCGGTCCATCAACTACAAATTGTGCCTGCCGTGCTTTCACTGTAAAAAATAATAAAAGATCGATGCATCATGCCGGGGAAGAAATGCATCTTGGGTATTTGACGAACACAAACTTGTACACACAGCGTCCAGGAACTGTGATGTGTCACACAGCCGTAAACGTAACATGACTTTAACAGACAGGAAATGATTAACCGGCGTTATACGACTCAAGCATCGAGTGCAGAGGGAACACAGGACTAATGTTAGAGGTTAAACGCAAACAGGGTTAGAGAACGTGGCCTAACTGAAGAACATTCCTTCACACACACACACACACACACACACACACACACACACACACGTGCGTTCATGCACATGCACGTATGCAGTCATATGTGCTGAAGTGCCATGCCATGATGGTATTAGTACAGATGGCACCGCACAAGCACGCTTACCGTTCACCTCAAGGTAAAATACAGACTGGGAAGTGGCGTCCACACCTGGCAAACCAAAGCCATTTTTACGAAAAACACTAGGGATGCATCACACTTTAACAACTATATCAGCCAATATTAGCATTCATGCATCCGTTTGATTTGGAAGCAGACTTTATCGGTATAATTCTACTGTAATATACAGTAATATCTTGAGATACGAGGAAGCCTTCAAGTACATTTTTGCTTTGAGATACAAGTAAAGATTTGAGATACGAGTAAATATTTGAGATACAAGTCGCTTACAGACGCTAGTAGCACTCGGAGCCCACGCGCCTCACTCCTTCACTTCACGTGTTCCTCCACTAAAATAAAAGGGTCTGAGCAAAAGCAGCCGTGGAGAGAAGATCGAGCGTGTGTGAGGAATGTTTGCGCGTGTATTGCTGCAGATGAGATGCCATGCGCGCGAGGGATTAAAATGAGCTTGCGGCTCACGTTTTTTCGTGTGTAGATTTGTTATCGTTCGCAGATGTCATTTTTAGAGGGCCGGAACGGATTCATATTTTTCTGTTATTTCTTATGAGGAAAAATGATTTGAGATACGAGCAACTCGAGTTACGAGCTCGTCCTGGAACGGATTATGCTCGTATCTCAAGGTATTACTGTAATATTAAAATGTGTTAAAGAAAAGATGTAAGATTTTGTGTTTGGAGTCCATTGTTTTATTTCTGATAATAATTGCCCACGTACTTTATGCTCGTATCTCAAGGTATAACTGTATTCTTACACTATATTCTATACAATAAGGAAAACAAATACATTTACAATCGCCATCATGCAAGTTCCATCAGCTGTCTTTCTATCCATTCATTCATAAATTTGTCTTTCTGTCCATCTGCATTTCCCTCCATCCATCTGTCTTAATATCTGTCTGTCAGTCCGTCTATCCATATACGCATATATCTATCCATCCATCCATCTATCCATCAACCATCTATCTATCCATCCATCCATCCGTCTGTCTGCCCATCTATCCATCCATACATTTATCCATCCATCAATCTATCCATCCATCTATCCGTCTGTCTGCCCATCTATCCATCCATACATCTATCCATCCATCAATCTATCCATCCATCCGTCTGTCTGCCCATCTATCCATCCATACATCTATCCATCCATCCATCCGTCTGTCTGCCCGCCCATCTATCCATCATCCATCTATCAATTCATCAATCCATCTATCTATTAATCCATCCATCCATTAACCATCTATCTATCCATCCATCCATGTATCTATCTATCTGGCTATCATCCATCCATCCATGTATCTATCTATCTATCTATCTATCCATCCATCCATGTATCTATCTATCTGGCTATCATCCATCCATCCATCCGTCTATCCAACAACCATATATCTATCAATCCATCTATCTAGTTATACATCCATCTATCCGTCTGTCTTTCTATCGTCTATCTGTCCATCTGTCTTTCCATCCACCCACCTATCTGGTTCCCATCTGTCTATCCATGTAGCATTTGTGTTGGTTTATTTCTTGGAGCAGATATATTTTCAGCAGTGATCAGGTGAGGATTCCCGTTAGGTCACGCATAATGGTAAGGAATTGACCTCAATATACATGGATTCCAAGAGCAGGAAAGATTTGAAATCTAAGGCTCCCAAGCCAATTAGTCTGTCAGTTTGGGCCAATCATGCGACAGCAGAATTGTGATCGGTCATGGTTTGTACCCACCCACAGTGAGCGCCTCAAACAGCCGCTGGATGGTGCCCAGATCCCCAACGATGCCCGACTCCTGAACACACCGCACAAAGTCCTCAACATGCAAGTGTTTCTTAGGCAGCTCGAATCTCTTCACCGTCCCGCCATCTATCGGTTGTGCCATCGCGTTGTCTTTTTTCACTCGGCTGATCAAACGCTTCAAATCAGTGCGTTGCTCAGCCAACTTCCTCTCGTCCGCTGGCAGAGACTCAACCAGAGCGTTCAGCAGCTCGGCAGGAAAGATGTGCATGTCTGTCTTATACAAGCTCTGGAAGTCCTGGAGGGCGTCCAGGCGTTTGCCGGCAACGGAGTTCACCAGGCCTCGTAGATAATAGTAGCGGGCCAGGAGAGCGGAGTCATCTGGGGTCACACTGGAGATGGATCTGCTCAGCTGCTCAATGAGATCACAATAGTACTTCTGAACGTAGTGGTAGGCCAGCGGAGGAGGGAATTCTGGGAGTTTGAAGGTTCGGATTGGCCTTGAGGGACCCCAGGAACCTGTAACATGAAATAGAGATAAGTGACATGTACTATGACTATGTTTTAAAGAGGTTTAAAGGTCTAAAGGTTTCCTCACCGCTCTGTAAAGACATGGTCCTCACTGAGATCTGTCGGCTCGGGACGGTCAGCAATCGGTAGTCCGCCAGGTTTGGCATGCTCTTCCCCAGCCTGTTGTTCAGGCTGTTCTCTGGTCTGTGGTTCTTGCGGTTGACCTCCTCCATCGTGGGTCTGCGTGGAGACTCTGTCATGGCCCTCAACCTGAGGAAAACACACGGCATCAGGGAGAACTTATGGAGAAAGTGCATTTTAAATTGAGCTCTTCATGTCAGAGGATGATTTGAATCACTTAAACTCAACCTTTTTTGGGTAACATGATTACAGTGAAGCTTTTCTGTGTCTCTAACAGTAGGGACAGAAAATAAATAATAAATAAAAGCGGGCCCAAGACTGAGCCTTGGGGAACACCAGTGGTAACTTGCAATAGCTTTCTTGTAGCTCTAACAGTAGAGAGCAGCGCTTGCAACATCAAGGCCCAGGGAAAACAAGAACTGATTAGAATGTCAATGTGTTTCTTGAATGCAATGCAAGTCGCTTTGGATAAAAGCATCTGCTGAATGCATGAATGTAAATGAATACACTTACGGAAACATGGCAGGTAAACACCATGAAATCTATGACTCACCAAAATAACTGCCCAATCCTGTCAAGCTACATGCAGCTCATACCATGACCAGATAACAAAGCTAAACCCGGTTACTCTTGCTCTTACCAGGAAGGGACTATCCAAAAATGATTATCAGCTCATCAGTCCAAATATGCAGCACATACGGGAGTCATACTTTTGTTTTTATGCCCATGTGACACTCTGTCTCAGGACATTTCTGACTGTGCCTTTAAACCTTGAGCGTAATGTTTTCTCTGGTATGTGCACAAACTGGTATGTGGGTTTGCCGTTGTGTTAAATATAGTAAGGGAATAAACTTCCTATTCTTCCAGTAACACAATCACACTGAGACAGATTCATCCTGGTTTCTTGAAAATGTCTTTTCCTGTGATGTTTAGTTGTTTCCTGTATTTGTTTGCTGCAAATCTGAGCGCAGAGTTTCTGGTTGCCCTTTAAAGTGCCCCTATTATTGTCTCTCACAATCGGCTTACATGCATCCAAGATCATAAAGCACTTTATTTTCTCATGACATGCACTGGAGCATCAGCTCTTTACTCACAGTGTCTCAAACTGTTAGATAACTGATTCAGCTGCTCTGCTCTGATTGGTCAAATGGCTCAGGCTATTGTGATTGGTCGACAGCGTGTCGGAATTCAAACCCTCATTAGCATACCTGAAGTTCAGCTCCGGATCTTCCTCAGCACTCGAGTGATGCGAACAGTAACAATGCTAAACTTTAGTTTAGTTTAATTTTAGTCTAATCTCATCCTTTAGAAGTGGAAACAGCATCATCAACATGTCAACACAAACCAAACTCTAACTCTCAAAGTTATAGTGTTCAAGGGAAAATAAAAGGCTAGCATTATGCTAATTCGTTATAAACCTACGTAGGTTCAGCAGGAAGTGAGACTGGCATTACTTTTATTTGCACTTTGAGCCTTTAGATTCACAATGAGCTTTATTACATACTAGAGTAAAGATTATATCCAAACATATGATCATAGTAAACGACAAATCCCATGTTTTTGACATAAATCTGATACCTAGTCTCAATCCAGACTGCCAACCTTTCAACACCTGGATACCAAAGATACGATATATTGTGAGGGATACCAGAAAAGGACGTGACCAATTACATTAAGCACCAAAAGAGGATTTATAATGCTTTTTACATTTCAAATATCAAACATTTCAAAGCATTTTATGTTTGTGCAATTCATGCAAGTAATTTACCACCAAAAACAAGCTTTGCATGTTGGTTTTAAAGACATACGGTCTGCTTTCCTGCTATTATTTACTGCAAACACACTTCATTTATATGCATTAACATTGAACAAGCAATACTTATGAAAAATAATGCAGCATATTTCTTTAATGATTGGAAACTGGAAAGGGAGAGAGAGTGGGAGATGGAGAGAATTACCTCTGGCTCTCTGAGCGAATGTTCAGCTGCATGCGAGTGAACGCGTCGTTCTTCCTGTTCAAACGGTCCCGCAGAAACGAGTGGAATATGTGAGTGTCTAAAACCTACAAACAGCGGCACGTGAGTTCAGGCGCAGAAGCTCGAGCTGAGAGAAGAAGAGCGGCAGTGATTTACCCTTCTGTAAAACGTGTCGTCCGTCGTCTCTCTGGACCGCAGGAACTCCTTGCTGTTGAAAACACGATGCTCGTAGTTCAGGAAGTCACACACTTCACTACAGAACGCAGAAAAGAGAAAGCGGATCAATCACGGTGTTCGGATGCTTGTGTTAAAGAATACAACCTTTATCAACTGCGTTTAAGATCTTACAGACGGTAATATCGTTATGGTGACTGACATTAGATTATTATTACTGTGTTTATAGGTTGTTTTTTACTGTTTTGCACAATATTGCTTTTTGCAGTCGTGGCTTTATAGAAGAAAAACATTTATTGTACATGCAGTATTTACTGTATGTTACATCAATGTTATTTATACACTATTAAAGCATTGATTAATATTTTAAATAAGCTTTTATTGTAATATTTTCAGTTTTCTTTATTTTCATTTAGCTTAAATAGACTTATTTCATAGATTTATACAGCTGAAACTTAGTTTAGTTTTATTTTAGTCTAATTGGCTTTCCTGTGTCTAACAGTAGAGAGCAGCGCTTGCAACATCAAGGTCATGGGTTCGATTCTCAGGAAAGCAAGAACTGATTAGAATGACAATGTGTTTCTTGAATGCGATGCAAGTCACTTTGGATTAAAGCGTCTGATAAATGCATGAAAGTAAATGTTAGTTCAATTACTGCTGTCATCTCTTGTCTTGTTCGGACACAAAGTAAAGGGTCAGAAAGAGAGTAAAACACCACCGAGCAAAAGACCGACACAGATGTAATGTAAAGGAAAGAAGGATCCTCCGGGAAGAGATGCACACCTGAAGATGTTGACGACGAGCTCCATGGTGACGTTCAGGATGACGCTGTTGGCTTTGAGCTGCCACTGTCTCCTGTGAGCGCGCAGCTCGTTGATGTCCGTCCGGTTGCCGGCGTGACACAGATCCAGATCATAGTGAAGCTGCAGCCCTCGGGCTCTACAGAAACACACACACACACACACACACACACATAACACTAATCACTACAGCGTGACAGCGCTCACATTCACACGCCATCTCAACCCTCCAGCTCACGCTCTGATGACACTGTTTATTTGGAGCAATTATGTTCATTAATAGCAGTTAAGGTAATTGTGTGTCTGGGCTGCTTTGAGTTTGACGCTTTACACACAGCAGGATCATGTTTAAGATCCAGTGAATCACCTCAAACTGAAAAGGAGGGATGTTGTGATGAATTACAAAAGTGTGTCCTGTTTTCAATGCTCACATACTTTCTTCTCAAGAACACATTAAAATCGATTAAAAGTAACAGTAAAGAAATTTATAATCTTACAAAAGATTATATTTCAAATAAATGCTGTTCTTTGGAACTTTCTATTCATTAAAAAATTCTGAAAGGAAAATGTATCACTGTTTCCACACAAAAATGACCATTGATATAATATTACACTGTTTTACTGTATTTATCATCTAATAAATTCAGCTTTAATCTCAGGAATAAATGACACTTTACTATATATTCACACAGAAAACAGCTGTTTTACACTGATATAATATTACACTGTTTTACTGTATTTATCATCTAATAAATTCAGCTTTAATCACAGGAATAAATGACACTTTACTATATATTCACATAGAAAACAGCTGTTTTACACTGATATAATATTACACTGTTTTACTGTATTTATCATCTAATAAATTCAGCTTTAATCACAGGAATAAATGACACTTTACTATATATTCACATAGAAAACAGCTGTTTTACACTGATATAATATTACACTGTTTTACTGTATTTATCATCTAATAAATTCAGCTTTAATCACAGGAATAAATGACACTTTACTATATATATTCACATAGAAAACAGCTGTTTTACACTGATATAATATTACACTGTTTTACTGTATTTATCATCTAATAAATTCAGCTTTAATCACAGGAATAAATGACACTTTACTATATATTCACATAGAAAACAGCTGTTTTACACTGATATAATATTACACTGTTTTACTGTATTTATCATCTAATAAATTCAGCTTTAATCACAGGAATAAATGACACTTTACTATATATTCACATAGAAAACAGCTTTTACACTGATATAATATTACACTGTTTTACTGTATTTATCATCTAATAAATTCAGCTTTAATCACGGGAATAAATGACACTTTACTATATATTCACATAGAAAACAGCTGTTTTACACCGATTACACTGTTTTACTGTATTTTTTTAAATCAAATAAAAGCAGCTTTCACGACCCCAAACTTTGGAACGATGTTGCACATAGCATGAAAAGTGAAACAGTAATACCGAGTGTCTTACCGGAGCAGAAAACAGTCTCTGGCTGCCAGTGGCACATCTGGAAGACCAAGTATGTCTGAACTTGAAGACGACACTGTTCCTTGGTCAATGTCTATGAGAACCACATCGTCCATCTCCTGTGAAAAGACACAGGAATCTGTCATCAGCTGAGAAATGAGACAGACATCAATAACGGCACTCGAGGAGTGGCTTAGCAAACATCCATTGGAGTTTGAAGACGCCTTAAGATGAGACAAAATAAGAATTAAAAGGCTAAAACAACAAAAAATCCAGATATTTCTTATTTGAATTCACCTTAACCCCCAGTTAACCCCACAGAAGAGGTTAAAAGTGATGTCCCGAGGGGGTTGTTTGGGGATCTGTTTTTAATGATCCTACAAGTTCAATTAAACCACGAAGAAAATAATACCGACATGTATCTGACAAAATTATTTAAAAGAGGTCAATTTTAGCTACAATGCAAAAAATTAGTCATTGAAAAACAAAAAGATATATCGACTACAACATAAACCAACCAATACTTCATTGCGTTATTATCAGAAATAAAACAACGGACTCCAAACGCAAAGATTCAAACGTGAATACAGAAGATTCATGGGAGATGCTTATGGAAGTCGTAATATGCCAAAAAGAAACGAGTACAAAACAGATGTTTGCGTGCGTGGAAATTACATCCGTGAGCGAATAACAGATCTACACGCTAAAAAGCCCGCGATCTCATTTTAATCCCTCACGTCTGCACGCAATACGCACACGCTCGTTCTTCTCTCCACTGCTGCTTTTGCTCGCACAAACACTTTTATTTTAGTCGAGGAACACGTGAATTAGTGAGCCGTGTACTCAGAGCAGCTCACTCGAGCACTGCATCTCTAAGCTGCTCGTATCTCAAATATTTACTCGTATCTCAAAGCAAAGATTTGCTCGAAGGCGTGCTCGTATCTCTGAATACTCGTATGTCGGGACGCTCGTATCTCAAGATATTACTGCACTGGAATATAAAATGATCACACACTTTTGGCACCTGCTGTTTTTATTAATTTTTTAATCCCTGATTCTTAATCCTTACCCAGTAAATCATGAACAACTGAAAAGGTTGCACATGCAGTCATACCTCGGCGACCTCCTTGAAGTGAGACGAGTGGCAGCCCATCAGGTAAGCCGTGGGCGCCATGAGGAAGTCCAGCATCTGGCGCGACAGCACGGGTACGAACGGATGCTGCCAGCGCAGCGGGTGGATGAAGATCATGAAACACTCAGCGATCAGCGTGAGTCTGGCCCAGTTGCTGGACAGGAACACCACCCTCTGCTCCATCAGGATACAGCTGATGATCTGGAGAAAACCATCCACACGTCAATATAAGAGCGTCTCCACAAAACATTCTGACCCGGGATTAACTGGTTTATACTGGTTTGGTGCTGATCTAGACACAAAATGCTTCAAAAATCACTTGCTAAATCCCAGGGTTATTTTAATATTATTTATGTACTTTTATAGTTACATAATTAAATTTTGTAGCTTTTATTTTTAGATTTTCAATTTTAATTGAATTATTACTACATTGTGCTTTTGTCATTTTATTTAAATATTACAATTTAAGTTTAATTTATTTATTTTAGTTTAATTAGTCAATATTTTGTGACTTTGTCTTTTTTTATATTATTGTTTAGGTTTAATTTATTTTATTTTAATTATTAATATGTTGTGCTTTTGTCAGTTTTAAATATTACTATTTAGGTTTAATTTATTTTACTTTAATTTAATTATTAATATTTTGTGCTTTTGCCATTTTATTTAAATATTACTATTTAGGGTTAATTTATTTTAGTTTAATTATTAATACTTTGTGCTTTTGTCTTTTTTCAATATTACTACTTAGGTTTAATTTATTTTATCTTAATAGTAATATTTAAAAAAAGACAAAAGCAAAAATATTAATAATTTAGGTTTAATTTATTTTATTTTAATATTTGTGGTTTGTCATTTTATTAAAATATTACTATTTAGATTTAATTTATTTAATTTAATTTTAATTATTATTATTTTGTGCTTTTGTATTTTTTAAATATTACTATTTAGGTTTAATTTATTTTATTTTAATTTAATTTATAATATTTTGTGCTTTTATCTTTTTCATTATTACTAATTAGGTTTAATTTATTTTATTTTAATTTAATATTACTATTTTGCACTTTTGTCTTTTTTATTATTACTATTTAGATTTAATTTATTTTATTTTAACTTAATTATTAATACGTTGTGCTTTTGTCATTTTATTTAAATATTACTATTTAGGTTTAATTTATCTTTTAAGTTTTAATTTATAGGTTTGTATTTACTTAATAATTTTAGTAACTAATTTCAGTTAGTTAAAGTCTTTCAGTTAACATTTATATTTATAACATATATACAAAAATGTATGCAACAGTTGCAGTTATAGTGATAATAAGCCAGTGAAAGCGGCTGACCTGCAGGATCTGCTTGGGTTTGAAACACAGAAACGGCAGGTGAAGATCCAGATCCAAGACGGGCCGATCCACATCCAGCCTGGAGGGAAGTTCGATCCGAAGGGGTCTGAGATTAAACACCTGCAGAAACACCAAAAAAAAACAGCAATAAAGAAGGTGAAGTTGAAGGTGGGAACACTAGTCTCCACTAACATTTATAACAGAGCTGTCAATCGTTTATGTGCATTTAATCGCATACACTTAATTCATTCTGTCATCATTTGCAACATTCAGCAAAGTAAACCATCAGATTGAAAGGTGATTTTCACAAAAAGCTTTTTTGAAACTAAATTTGGGTGGCTTTCCCAAAAAAAGGATACTTGTATTATTTAATATTTTGAATTCACTGCATGCATTAACGCGTTGAAATTGGATTTGGACTTGTCCGGAGATAAGCGGCGCTCACCACGTGCAGAGGTCCGGGAGGCGGGATGGGAACCAGCGCCAGTTTGGCGGAAAACTCCTTCACCTGCTCTTCAAAGTTGGGCATGCGGGCCATCTTCAGCTGGAGCAGGAAACTGACGCAGAGAAACCACACGCTTACAGCTCACACTTCACGTCATGTCACAGATAAATGAGAATCAGACTCGGGTCTCACCAGGACAGACAGTCTCTGAGCGCGTTATAATACGGGTATTTGGAAATGACGCATATGCTGCATGTGGTGAAGAGACGCTGAGGTCTGGACGACTGATAGCCGTTTTTATGCATCACATTATCCTGCTGAACCTACAATAACACAACAGACATGAATCAGAGACTGCATTTTAGAAACTTTATATAGGAATTTAATCATTATAATAAATAATACATATTTTTCATTATATTAAACAGTATGTAATAGGAATTTAATCATTATTATAATAAATATTTTTCATTTTATTATATAGTATGTAATAAACTAATTTAATCATTAATATTACAAATAATAGATGTTTTCATCATATTTTATGAAATGCAATAAACTAATTTAATCATTATTATAATATTCTTTTTATTATTATTATACAGCAATATAGGAATTTAATCATTAATATAATACATATTTTTCACTATATCATACAGTATGTAATATAATACTTTAATCATAATTATAATAAATAATATATATTCGTCATTTTATTATAAAGTATGTAATATAGGAATTTAAACATTAATATAATAAATAATATATTTTTTTTTCATAATATTATACAGTATGTAATAACAGAATTTAATAATTAATAAAATAATATATAATAAAATCAAAAATATGCAGCATGTAATAAACTAATTTAATCATTATTATAATAAATAATATTTTTTCCATTATATTAAACAATATGTAATATAGGACTTTAATAATTATAATAAATAATATATATTCCTCATTATATTATAACGTATGTAATAAACTAATTTAATCATTATGATAATAAATAATAGATTTTTTATTATGAGTTTGCAGGACTCATAATATAGTATGAAATATAGGAATTTAATCATTATTATAAATAACACATATTTTACAGTCAATCTTGCACTCTTAGAACTTCATCTGTGAATTGCAACACGTTGTATGTTTGTTTATGAATCATTTACACAAATGTAATATAGTAGTTGTGAATAAGAGTACGACCTGCACAGGCTTGCAGAACTGAGCCACCACACCGTGTGTCTGCGTCCCGAACACATCCGTGAACACCAGGAAATGATAGGAGTCTTCCCTGCACTCAGTGCTGATCCTCAACCCATCTGAAGAACGAGAGAGCAGACTGTGAGAGGGACACGGACAGACACAGAACCGCAGGCGAGGCGTTTGCGGGTGTTACCGGGGAAGCAGAGCTGTGGCAGGGCGATGAAGTCGAGGTTCTGCGGGACGCTGAGTTCGGCAGAGACGGCGGCCGCTGATTCGCTGATGCTGCCGGAGTCGCTGAGGGTTGAGACGGGTCGGTCCCTCTTCTTAAACGAGCGTCTCCGCTGGGCTCGGCTGAAGGCCGGAGCGAGATTCTGATACACTCCGTTACCGGAGCTCTCCTTCGTCACAAACGGTGGTGCGTGAACCTGCAACACCTCCGCCTCCACCAGCAGATCTTCATCTCTACCCTGCAGACACACAACATGAACAACGTTACCATTCTGAACACACACACACACACACACACTCACAGTATTTACAAAGTAACAAAGGCACAAAGTAACGCGGGGTAAATAGTAACGCAGACTTTTTAGATAGTTGCACAGCGTTAAATATGACGTACTAAGGTGCTTTTTATCACACTGAGCGTCCGCATTGGCTGCATGTTCATGTCTTGTCTGTTATCCCGCCCGTCTTGTTTCATTGTCATTAGTTTGATTTTCTCCCAGCTGTGTCATCAATTATCCTCCCTCCTGTGTATTTACTCTCCTCGTGTTTGCAGTCCTTTGTCGCGTCGTTGTCGTTATTGGTATGTTGTTTCTGCCGTGTTCTAGTCCAGTCAAGTCAAGTTTTGTCTTGTTCAAGTTCAAGTTCAGTTCAGTTCAGTTCAGTTCAGTCTAGTCTAGTCTAGTTTAGTCTAGTTTTCCCCCTCGGGGGAGTTTTGTTTGAGTTTTTGTTTTATTTTTGTAATAAAGAGTCTTTTTTTCCCTGCACCACTGAGTCCTCGCCTTCTCAAACCTGACAATTTGTTGTTCATATTATATATAATATTTTAGATCATAACCACTTTAATAATAATGATAGTTATTAATAATTATTAATATTTTTCATACAGATTTTCATAGTTTTTGATATTTTGCACAGAATGAACATGAATCCTGAAATGAAGATTGCAGCTACATTCACATTCATCATTTATCAGACGCTTTTATCATCGCATTCAAGGAACACATTGATATTATAATCAGTTCTTTCTTTCCCTGGGAATCGAACCCATGACCTTGATGTTGCAAGCGCTGCTCTGTACTGTTAGACACACAGGACAGCTGAGAGATTGTGATGTCTCACCAGGCGCAGTAGTTTGAGTCGTTCCTCTGGCGCTCCGGCCACCACACACGCCTCCAGGAGTCCCGACGGACTGTTATCCGCCATCAGAAGCGCTTCTGCGCGTCAGCCGGTCACTCGTCACGCTCCACACCCATCACGGTTCTTCCTCCGGCTCTGTTTAAACAGTTACACAGGATTAAGCGGATATACCTCAGGTATTTTTAGCAGTGCTGACTGACGCTTATAACGATTGCTTATACGTTTCAACCGGGAAACACCTTCCAACCCCTGACCACTATATTTAAAGATTCACGCAGATCAAAAGAAAGTTCACTCATTATTTGTGTGTGTGTCTCAATGTCTGTGTCTCTGTGTGAGTGTGTCTTTATGTGTGTGTGTGTGTGTGTGTCTGCCTCTGTGTGTTTGTCTCTCTATGTGAGTGTGTGTGTGTGTTTGTCTCTCTATATGAGTGTGTGTGTTTGTGTGTGTGTGTTTGTCTCTCTATGTGAGTGTGTGTGTGTGTGTCTCTGTGTGAGTGTGTGTGTTTGTCTCTCTATGTGAGTGTGTGTGTGTGTTTGTCTCTCTATATGAGTGTGTGTGTGTGTTTGTCTCTCTATATGAGTGTGTGTGTGTGTGTTTGTCTCTCTATGTGAGTGTGTGTGTGTCTGTGTGAGTGTGTGTGTTTGTGTGTGTGTGTTTGTCTCTCTATGTGAGTGTGTGTGTGTGTTTGTCTCTCTATATGAGTGTGTGTGTGTGTTTGTCTCTCTATATGAGTGTGTGTGTGTGTGTTTGTCTCTCTATGTGAGTGTGTGTGTGTCTGTGTGAGTGTCTGTGTGAGTGTGTGTGTTTGTGTGTGTGTGTTTGTCTCTCTATGTGAGTGTGTGTGTGTGTGTCTCTGTGTGAGTGTGTGTGTTTGTCTCTCTATGTGAGTGTGTGTGTGTGTTTGTCTCTCTATATGAGTGTGTGTGTGTGTGTGTGTGTGTTTGTCTCTCTATGTGAGTGTGTGTGTGTGTTTGTCTCTCTATATGAGTGTGTGTGTGTGTTTGTCTCTCTATATGAGTGTGTGTGTGTGTGTTTGTCTCTCTATGTGAGTGTGTGTGTGTCTGTGTGAGTGTCTGTGTGAGTGTGTGTGTTTGTGTGTGTGTGTTTGTCTCTCTATGTGAGTGTGTGTGTGTGTGTCTCTGTGTGAGTGTGTGTGTTTGTCTCTCTATGTGAGTGTGTGTGTGTGTTTGTCTCTCTATATGAGTGTGTGTGTGTGTGTGTGTGTGTTTGTCTCTCTATGTGAGTGTGTGTGTGTGTTTGTCTCTCTATATGAGTGTGTGTGTTTGTGTGTGTGTGTTTGTCTCTCTATGTGAGTGTGTGTGTCTCTGTGTGAGTGTGTGTGTTTGTCTCTCTATGTGAGTGTGTGTGTGTGTTTGTCTCTCTATATGAGTGTGTGTGTGTGTGTTTGTCTCTCTATGTGAGTGTGTGTGTGTCTGTGTGAGTGTGTTTGTCTCTCTATGTGAGTGTGTGTGTGTGTGTCTCTGTGTGAGTGTGTGTGTTTGTCTCTCTATGTGAGTGTGTGTGTGTGTTTGTCTCTCTATATGAGTGTGTGTGTGTGTTTGTCTCTCTATATGAGTGTGTGTGTGTGTGTTTGTCTCTCTATGTGAGTGTGTGTGTCTCTGTGTGAGTGTGTGTCTCTGTGTGAGTGTGTGTCTCTGTGTGAGTGTGTGTTTGTCTCTCTATGTGAGTGTGTGTGTGTTTGTCTCTCTATGTGAGTGTGTGTCTCAATGTCTGTGTCTCTGTGTGAGTGTGTCTTTATGTGTGTGTGTTTGTCTCTCTATGTGAGTGTGTGTGTGTGTGTTTGTCTCTCTATGTGAGTGTGTGTGTGTGTGTGTGTGTGTGTGTTTGTCTCTCTATGTGAGTGTGTGTGTGTGTGTGTGTGTGTGAGTGTGTGTGTGTGTCTCTGTGTGTGTGTGTGTGTGTGTCTCTGTGTGAGTGTGTGTGTGTGTCTGTGTGAGTGTGTGTGTGTGTCTCTGTGTGAGTGTGTGTGTGTGTGTGTCTGTGTGAGTGTGTCTGTCTCTGTGTGAGTGTGTGTGTCTCTGTGTGAGTGTGTGTGTGTGTCTCTGTGTGAGTGTGTGTGTGTGTGTGTCTGTGTGAGTGTCTGTTTGTATTTAAGGACTCATGCAGATCAAAAAATAAAGTTTTTGCTCATTAAGTCACTCACCATCACTGTGTGTGTGCGCGTGTGTGTGTCTGTGTGTGTGTGTGTCACTACTTCAGTGAATGTTTTAACACACTCTAACAGTCCCGAATGTCCTGCTGTTTCTCTCCGTGTGTCCGCATGCTTTGAGCCGCTCCCAGTGACAGCATCTGCTTTCCATCACAGTCTGGATCGGGTTCAAGCTCTGCAACTCAATCTGAAACTGCGGCTCCATCCAGAGCAAAGCATCGACTGTAAACCACTGTACATGTTCTGCACGACATGCACAATAGATGCTTTGGTGGCTCTGATGCAACGCAGACCCTCATGAATCCCGAGGCGGGCCGAGTGACAGAGAGAGCATTCATACCGCCGGAGAGAGAAAGACGTCAGACCGGTCGGAAAACCAAGAAAAGTGTGGTTTGTCATTCCTGAGCAACATACCTCCTTCTGTGCCGATAAACGGGATATAAAACACCACAAACCACTAGATCTGTACATTTATATATTACATATGACTCCTTTTATGAATTAGAAATTCATGACACACATTGAACTGGTCAAAAGTTAAGCAATTAGTACTTTTTTATGTTTTTGAAAGATGTTTTGTTTCCGTTCTCTAACGGAAAAATTCTGTGAATACAGTAAAACAGTGTAATATTATATCAGTGTAAAACAGCTGTTTTCTATGTGAATATATAGTAAAGTGTCATTTATTCCTGTGATTAAAGCTGAATTTATTAGATGATAAATACAGTAAAACAGTGTAATATTATATCAGTGTAAAACAGCTGTTTTCTATGTGAATATATAGTAAAGTGTCATTTATTCCTGTGATTAAAGCTGAATTTATTAGATGATAAATACAGTAAAACAGTGTAATATTATATCAGTGTAAAACAGCTGTTTTCTATGTGAATATATAGTAAAGTGTAATTTATTCCTGTGATTAAAGCTGAATTTATTAGATGATAAATACAGTAAAACAGTGCAATATTATATCAGTGTAAAACAGCTGTTTTCTATGTGAATATATAGTAAAGTGTCATTTAATCCAGTGATAAAGTTGAATACGTTTACCTAAAATTTTGATAAAAGATCTCTTGACAAAATATCAAGTTTTATTTACTAACATTAAACTAATAACACGGTAAACAATGTTAATCAGCATACAGTAATGCAAGTATCAGCTGCGAGATTTCATGCGTTATTTCACTTTCACCCTCGTGCGCGTTCACGAGCGAACCTAAACGGATCGAGTCTCGCCAGCAACAATCAAACACACAAAACACTGAGACTGAGAAACGCGGCAGGAAAAACAGACATTCATTCACACTCAGTAAAGATGAACTGTTAACAGACCTTCAGTGTCCGTGCTGTCAATCACTGCCCGTAAGAGAATAAAGCGATATTATTATGAAGAAAGTTGTGGCCCGACGCATCAGACTCTTGTTTAACTCTGAGCCTCACTATCGGAAAGGCTCCGCTCATGAATATTAATTAGGTGCTTCTGCCGTTGCCTCGTAACGTTTGCAGCGTCCATTCAAATAACGTAATGAATATTCATACCTCGCGTCGTCACAAAAACAGGATTCGCTGATTCGTCGACTGACTGAGTGCTTGTCTACTTGGCCAATCAGGTAAGGCTAAAATACCAACGTCACCTCACGTCATCAATATTGATACGCAAAACCGTTAAGTAGAATTCGTAGAATATTAACTAAGAGCATATAACATGTTTTTTTTTCTAGCATTGCATTTCCAGATACTCTCCGCAAAAATTGTCAATCATTATAAATTTGGACTAAAATTAATTATTTTGTGTTTACTCTCGACTCAACACTTGTCAACTTCTAGGCGAGTTTAATTTAAAGCTACAGCGCCACTTAGTGTCGATGAAAACAACATTTTAACTTACACCCACAATTATTAATAATTATTTTATAAGACCATGGGACTAAAACATTACCAAGGTATATTTTATAATAGTACAGTACATATAATATTAATATATGACATTATCCATATTAATCATGATAGTGAAAGATGAATACATTCTTTTTAAGTCTTTAAAAATAATATTTAATTGCAGGTAAAAGGAAAAACACTAAAGGACCTAGTAAATAAGTAGTAAGAGTTCAGAAAGCTTTTATGTATTGATATTACAGAAGTACAAATTAATCACAAACATCATCAGTAAAAAAAACCATTTTATTTTAATTCTCAAACTTTACAGCTTGTTTTCTTGCTTTATTTACACATAATATAAACACATCAATATACCAATTCTAAAAACACATTATAAAACACATTATTGGGAAAAAATAAAATAAAATGCAGAAGCTGCAACCGGTTCCTAAAAATGTAAGTTCTTCTGCGCCGTGGATTTCCGATCCGAGATCAGAGAACCACCGCCTTCCGTTAGGAGTCATATCTCAACAAATCCCTGACTGGTTTGATTAGAGCGACACAAACCCGAGGAATATGTAATGCAACTATCGTCTCCACACAACAGCCACTGGTGTTTCTGCGCGTCACATCCTTCCGTCGGTCAAGGACGAGGATGACGACGGCGAATTCATGTCCTCCTCGTTGGCGCCGCACGTGTCCACCAGACAGATCAGGCAGCTGGTGACGGGAAAGGCGCGGACTTTGCTGGACACGATCCACTTGTCGGTGTCGGTGTAATACTCCATGATGTGACCCAGACGCCCGACGCCCTGAAACCCGGCCAGCACGTAGATCACAGAGCCCACGGCCGCACACTTCACCGTCACGCCCCTCCAGGGCATCGGCGACGCCATCTTCCACTTGTTAGTGCCGATCTCGTAATACTCCACCGAGTCCAGACCGCCTGAGAGGAAACACACACACACATACACACACACACACACACACATTACAGCTCAACCCGGCCTGACTTCACATGCACACTCATAGAGCCATTACACTTCACCAAACTGATGCGTCTTACAGTAGAGAGCAGCGCTTGCAACATTAAGGTCATGGGTTTGACAGATTAACGTATGTAGTTACGAGTTACGTATGAAGTAAAAAACATACCCAGTGTGTTCTGCCCGCCGATGGCGTATATTCTTTGGTTCACCACCACCAGACCGTGATTCTTACGGGCCTCACACATCCCACAGAGAATCTTCCACCTGAACACGCCATACACACGCCATACACACACACACACACACACACCAAACACACGGCAAACACACGGCACACACACGGCAAACACACGGCATACACACGGCATACACACGCCATACACACGCCATACACACACACACACACACACACCAAACACACGGCAAACACACGGCACACACACGGCAAACACACGGCATACACACGGCACACACACGCCACACACACGGCACACACACGGCACACACACGGCAAACACACGGCACACACACGGCAAACACACGGCAAACACACGGCATACACACGCCATACACACGCCACACACACGCCACACCACACACACACACACACACGCCACACACACGGCACACACACGGCAAACACACGGCATACACACGGCATACACACGGCATACACACGGCATACACACGGCATACACACACACACACACACACCACACACACGCCACACACACGTCAAACACACGCCATGCACACACACACGCCACACACACGTCACACACACGGCAAACACACGGCAAACACACACACACACACACACGCCACACACACGCCACACACACGCCACACACACGGCAAACACACGGCATACACACGGCATACACACACACGCCACACACACGCCACACACACGCCACACACACGCCACACACACGGCAAACACACGGTAAACACACGGCATACACACGCCAAACACATGCCACACACACGCCATACACAATAAAAAATAAATTAAAGCTAAATAGAAAAATAAAAACAATTATAAAAATGTCAAAAGCACATTAAAAAACCCACAAACTACAATTAAAATGAAAATATAAATATAAAAGCTCATTCAAAATATTCTGAAATACAGTAGAACCCCGCCTTACGAAACGCTCTACGTACGAAAAGTTCAACATACGATATAAGATTTCAGGTTTTTTTTGCAGGAGTAACGACAAAATGATCGAGATGCGAAAAACGAAATCTCGGCCGAGGCGACGATTTCCGAGTTTTGTTTTGAAAAATTCGCGCACCACTGACCCGGAATCTCATTGGCTGTCTCCCGGCCAGTGTTGCCAGATTGGACTGAAGATTTCCAGCCCAACTTCAGCTTAAAACCCGCTGGGAACCCGCCCAATCTGGCGACACTGCTCCGGCTCTGACGCTAGCTTTCGCTGCAGCATCCTGCTCTCCTATTGGTCAGCATCGCTCCCACCAGCCTCTGCGTAGCGGCGTTCCTCTCCCATTTCATTTCACGATGAAAGTGAAAGAGAAAGAGAAGAAGAGGATGCTCTCCGTGGAGACAAAAAGGGAGATAATTGAGAAGTATGAAGATGGGATGTGCTTGTCATACCATACTGAACAAGCATAGCTTTATTATAAAATTAAATGTGGTGTTTTCGTAGGGTTTGGAACGGATTAGGAAATTAACATGTAAAAGCCTGACTGACTTACGAAAAGATCGACTTACGAAGCCAACCTCGGAACGGATTATTTTCGTAACTCGGGGTTCAACTGTACTATAATAGTGAGTAAATAACAGTGCGTGCTGCATGCTGGTCTGGACTCTCTTTCAGACTCAGATGAGGTGAGGCGAGTCACACGCACTCTTCAGTGTTGGGGTCGTACTCCTCGCAGTCGTCCAGGACCCTGCCGGACACGTTGTTTCCCAGACTTCCTCCGCAGACGTAGATGAAGCCGTTGGCCTCGACCGAGCCGTGACTGCAGCGCGGCATCAGCATGTTGGGCTTCTTCTGCCACGTCTCCGTCCGCGTGTCGTAGCACTCGAACAGATTCAGAGCCGAACTTCCTGCCAACGCCATAAACATTCAGTTTCCATTTCCTCTCCATTAACGCCTCAATCCCAAACGGACAGGACGCCTGGACGCACTCACCCACTTCCGATCCTCCGGAGGTGTAGATCTTTCCTTTAGAGGCGCAGGCGGCCAGACTGTCCCGTGGGGTTGGCGGTCCGAGTTTGGAGTACCAGCTGTCCTTCACCACGTTGTAACAGTCCATGCGTTTGATGGGGAAGAGCTGGGAGCCGCCCAGGATGTACACCACATTATCCCAGAACACGGACGTGGCGTCCCGCCGTTTCTCAAAGGGGCAGCGAATGTCCGTCCAGCTGTAATCCTGAAACACAAACACAGATAAAGAAAAAAAAAAATATAATATGTATTCATACTTATTTATTAAATATTAATAATGTATTTATTAATTAATATTTTCAAGACTTAAAAGTTTCAAGACAGTTTATTTATTGTTATTAAAGAAAAAATGTTATCAATAAAATCTTTAAAAATATATTATTATAGGGATTTAAATGAAATATTCTCAAGACTTTATTATTGAATTTATTTTATTTAAAAATGAGAAAAATTATAAATTATCATATAAATAAAATATATTTTTAAAGGGACTCAAATTAAATAAAGTGAAACATTAATATTTATTAAAGATTTTTACATTTCCATTGACTTTATATAAAATATTTCCAGTTTTTCCATATTTGTGGAGCTCATTCCCAGTGGATTGTGTTCACAGGATAAGGATTTTTTTAACCAATAAGAAAACAAAAAACTTATATATATAATGTTTTAATAATATATAACAATTTATAGACCTTTAGATTAATAACTATAATTTTATTTTATGTAAAGAAATTTCTATTTTCATGATATTATGATTTAATTCATTATATATAGAATTTATACATTTATAAATTACATATTTTGTGATTTCATGGAAAATTATTTAAAAAACAAAAAATCTAGAGACTTAGATTAAATTAAATATAAATGTATATTTTATTAAATACTTTTTACATTTGGATTATTTTATGATTATATTAATTTCATTTTTATTTAAATTGAACAAAATAATAATCATGTCTCGTTGGCCTGATAGAGCAGATCCTCAGATTTCTGTGAGTGTTGAGCCGCACCTTCGGGTTGAAGTAACGGCAGGACTGCGGCTGCGAGCCTCCGAACAGAGCGATACGGTAATCGTGTTTCTTGCGCCGCGGTCGACTGCTCTCACCGAGCTCCTCACGGTCCTCTGGAGACAGGAGATGATAACGCATCCCACCTGAGAACACACACACACACACACACACACACACACGGCGGCAGATCCACTTTAAACAATTAATTGTGATCTTCTAGAATTCTAGAAAACAAGGAATAATTACACATCAATATTTATTAAACATTTTATGAATTATTATTCGGACATGTTGTTTCCCAGACCACTGGCCTCGGACGAAACATGACTGCAGGGATTGGATGGATGGATGTTTGTACAGACAGACAGAGATAAAACTAAAAAAGAAATATGTATATAATAGTTGAATCCACTAATGACTCACAGATGACCATCTTCAGGCACTCCGGGTTGTCCTGGATCAGGGGTTCGGCTTGAACGGTCTTGCTGAGGAAGTTTTTGGAGACGAGTGGGAATCGAACCTTCCCCAGAATGTCTACGATGTACTGCTGTCGATTCAACACGTCGTATTTCAGCCAGCGCACCGCGGCGTCATAAATCTGTACAGTCACACATCAACATATAACTCCTGCCAGCACACAGGGCTCACTCCCAGAGTCCCCAGTGCTCCCAGAGTCCCCAGCGCTCCCAGAGTCCTCAGCTCTCCCAGAGTCCCCAGCGCTCCCAGAGTCCCCATCTCTCCCAGAGTCCCCAGCTCTCCCAGAGTCCCCAGCGCTCCCAGAGTCCCCTGCTCTCCCAGAGTCCCCAGCGCTCCCAGAGTCCCCAGCTCTCCCAGAGTCCCCTGCTCTCCCAGAGTCCCCAGCTCTCCCAGAGTCCCCAGCGCTCCCAGAGTCCCCAGCGCTCCCAGAGTCCCCAGCTCTCCCAGAGTCCCCAGCTCTCCCAGAGTCCCCAGCGCTCCCAGAGTCCCCATCTCTCCCAGAGTCCCCAGCTCTCCCAGAGTCCCCAGCGCTCCCAGAGTCCCCTGCTCTCCCAGAGTCCCCAGCGCTCCCAGAGTCCCCAGCGCTCCCAGAGTCCCCTGCTCTCCCAGAGTCCCCAGCGCTCCCAGAGTCCCCAGCTCTCCCAGAGTCCCCAGCGCTCCCAGAGTCCCCAGCGCTCCCAGAGTCCCCAGCGCTCCCAGAGTCCCCAGCTCTCCCAGAGTCCCCAGCGCTCCCAGAGTCCCCAGCGCTCCCAGTGTCCCCAGCTCTCCCAGAGTCCCCAGCGCTCCCAGTGTCCCCAGCTCTCCCAGAGTCCCCAGCGCTCCCAGAGTCCCCAGCGCTCCCAGAGTCCCCAGCTCTCCCAGAGTCCCCAGCGCTCCCAGAGTCCCCAACGCTCCCAGAGTCCCCAACGCTCCCAGAGTCCCCAGCTCTCCCAGAGTCCCCAGCGCTCCCAGAGTCCCCAGCTCTCCCAGCGCTCCCAGAGTCCCCATCTCTCCCAGAGTCCCCAGCGCTCCCAGAGTCCCCAGCTCTCCCAGAGTCCCCAGCGCTCCCAGAGTCCCCAGCGCTCCCAGAGTCCCCAGCGCTCCCAGAGTCCCCAGCGCTCCCAGAGTCCCCAGCGCTCCCAGAGTCCCCAGCGCTCCCAGAGTCCCCAGCGCTCCCACAGTGGCCAGAGTCCCCAGCTCTCCCAGAGTGGCCAGAGTCCCCAGCTCTCCCAGAGTCCCCAGCGCTCCCAGAGTCCCCATCTCTCCCAGAGTCCCCATCTCTCCCAGAGTCCCCAGCTCTCCCAGAGTCCCCAGCGCTCCCAGAGTCCCCAGCTCTCCCAGCGCTCCCAGAGTCCCCATCTCTCCCAGAGTCCCCATCTCTCCCAGAGTCCCCAGCGCTCCCAGAGTCCCCATCTCTCCCAGAGTCCCCAGCTCTCCCAGAGTCCCCAGCGCTCCCAGAGTGGCCAGCTCTCACCTGATCCTCCGCTCGCACCGTCAGTGTGTCCTGCTGGAGCAGCTCCGTCACCTGCTTCACGTCCAGCTGCATGAACTCGTCCATCTTATAGACGTCAGTGAAGTGCTGGTGAATGAAATCATCCGCCGACACCTTCAGCTCGGGACAGTTCAGACACTCGGCCAACGCGCTTATGCCTTACAGGAACAACAGGCTGATCTTACATTTACATTCATGCATTTTTACATTAAAATACAATGGAGTTCGGTTGTGTCGACGGCTTCGGGGGTTGCAAATAAACGTCGAGATAACCGTTTAGCGAGATTACCTACACGTAATATATCTATTTATTAGATTAAGCGATCGGCATGCTATAAAAATATACATACACAGTATATGTTTTCTAACAACAACTAACAGCAGATATTTAACAGTATACAATAAAAACACTTTCAATTTTTGATACAAACATTGCAAACACAATTTCACTCACAGCGTAAAAAGTCACAACATATACGCTCATGACTCACGAGATAACCATGTGAAGTGACGACTTTGTTCGAGATATTTGCTTGAGATATTAGTGTTCGGCGACATTAAGGAATCGACATTAAAGAATCGAAAATACTAAGACAAATAGGGAGTTTGGCGGTTCCACTTCAAAAACGGCGACAATAGTATTGGTGAGTTAACATGACTCGAGAGAAATGAACTCCACTGTATATAATTATCTTGTAATCAATAGAAAAAACATTTGAAAAAGGAGAAATTAAACCGAGAATAAACACAGAGTCAGACGGGACGTCTCACCCAGACAGTTGGTGGCGTCCACCTGCTCCTTCAGGAAGTCCACACACATCTTCTTCACCGGCTCGATCTGGTACTGGTTAGCGGCGTTCAGCAGAGACTGAACATTATTACTGTTGACTGAGATTCTGAGAGCCAATCAAACACAGAGAGCCGTTACTGAAACACACGCGTGCGTCACATATAATGCACAGAATATAACGCACAGTATATAACGCACAGTACATATAATGCACAGTATATAACGCACAGTACATATAATGCACAGTATATAACGCACAGTATAAATAACGCACATATGCAAAAATATGCTAGTGGTCCAAAAAGTGTGACATGAGGATGAAAATCAGAAACTCCAGTATTCTTAGGGAAACAAACATATTTGATACCTTAATAACCCTTCTCTACAATGCAGCAATAGGGAAGATAAAATCTTAACAGGCCTTAGAGAAAAATCACTTTGATCGAGAACCCTCCAGAAATGTAACGTACATCACATTGTGTCCAACAAAAGGCCAGAAATAACCTGTTAATTGGGCTAGCTCTCAGATAAGCCCACACCGCATTTATTTATGTTAATATTAACTTGAAAAAACAAAATAGTAGGCAAACTCTTGGTTGTCTATAGCAATGGAGCACTTTGTAAACTGGACACCGTGATGTACGTTACACATGAAATAACTGAGCCACAAACATTTATCTTAAAAGAATACAACTGTATTAAAATTATTCAAAATACATTTATGACATTCAAATGATCTCAAACAACATCTCATTTGATCTTTGCTCCAAATTTTTTCTAATTTTCAGTGTAATTATGATGGAGTGAAATAATGTACAAAAGTGCGGTGAGAAAAGTAACGGGTACCACGTGACAAATCCATTCAATGAATACATTGTGATGTACGGAAAACGGTTAAAAATGTCAATTATTTCAATATTTGGTAACTCTGGACCCTGGTACATGAGCATCCTATACGATATCTATATCCTGGTCTTGTTTAATGATAAAATATAAGTCGGGAATTTTAGAAAACAATGTCTGAACACATTCATCACAATCGGACATGATCTCCATTCTAGTGCATAGAAATCATCTGAAACCCTGCATTGTTCTAGGCAAAATTTATACTCCTAATGAATACATAGTTGTTTAACTTACCTTACAATGTAACAATCCCGCGAAAGAATCAAAGATTTCGGTGAAATATTCGATTGTTTATGCTGGAAAAATCTGCGTAACGTTCTCACATGTATACACGTGAACAAGACACGAAAGGCAATTTCCATAGTGTAAAGGTCAAATGACGTAATACGTTTTGTTTACATACGTCACTCGGGAAACCCACGTGGGTGGTTTTCCCAGAGAACATCTCGGGTCATGATCGCTTCTTCTGACGATTTTATAACAGTTTGAACGTTCATCACAAAACTGGACACGAAGATACCGGCTTCATTTAATTCATCAGTAGATCGTAGCAGTATTGTTTAACAATAAAAGTTGAATAATGAATGTTTAGACATATAAATTCTTTAATTATCACGATTAGCACAAATTATTTTTGTCTGTACGATCAGGATTTTACACACTTTGAACGTACATCACAGCACCGGACACGATGGGTGATGTACGTTATGCGATTTTCAAAATCATTTTTCTCAAAGAAGGGGATATTTTTCGGCAAAAAACAGCTTGACGATGGTTAGATTGTATAACTTCCCTAACAAATAAATCAAAACATTTGGGTAATACAAGCATTTTGTGAGGGAAAAAGTAGGAGTTTTTGTACATGGCGTACAATGTCACGCTCGGTGCTTCAAAATTTGTCCAGTTTTGGGTATCAAATGTGCTACAAAATCCACCGTTCAAAATGGATCATCATAATTTTATCAAAACTATCTCTACTGTGTATATTGAAGATATTTATTGTAATTTTACCCTGGGTCTCATGTGATTTGTGAATTTATTAGTCACCAAACTCTAAGAGCCTAGGGGGGGACCACTAGCGTATTTTTGCATATATATAATGCACAGTATATAACGCACAGTATATAACGCATAGTATATATAACGCACAGTATATATAATGTACAGTATATAACGCATAGTATATATAACGCACAGTATATATAAAGTACAGTATATATAATGTACAGTATATAATGCACAGTATATAACGCACAATATATATAATGCACAGTATATAACAAACAGTATTGAACGCACAGTATAATGTACAGTATATAACGCACAGTATATATAATGCACAGTATATAAAACGCACAGTATATATAATGTACAGTATATAACGCACAGTATTTAACGCACAATATATATAATGCACAGTATATAACAAACAGTATTGAACGCACATTATAATGTACAGTATATAACGCACAGTATATATAATGCACAGTATATATAACGTACAGTATATAAAACGCACAGTATATATAATGTACAGTATATAACGCACAGTATATATAATGCACAGTATATATAACGTACAGTATATAAAACGCACAGTATATATAATGTACAGTATATAACGCACAGTATATATAATGCACAGTATATATAACATACAGTATATAAAATGCACAGTATATATAATGTACAGTATATAACGCACAGTATATATAATGCACAGTATATATAACATACAGTATATAAAATGCACAGTATATATAATGTACAGTATATAACACAAAGTATATATAATGCACAGTATATAACGCACAGTATATATAATGTACAGTATATAACGCACAGTATATATAATGTACAGTATATAACGCACAGTATATATAATGTACAGTATATAACACACAGTATATAACGCACAGTATATATAATGTACAGTATATAACGCACAGTATATATATAATGCACAGTATATATAATGCACAGTATATAACACACAGTATATAATGCACAGTATATATAATGTACAGTATATAACGCACAGTATATATAATGCACAGTATATAATGTACAGTATATAACGCACAGTATATATAATGTACAGTATATAACGCACAGTATATATAATGTACAGTATATAACGCACAGTATATAACGCACAGTATATATAATGTACAGTATATAACGCACAGTATATATAATGCACAGTATATATAATGTACAGTATATAACGCACAGTATATATAATGTACAGTATATAACGCACAGTATATATAATGCACAGTTTATATAACGTACAGTATATAAAACGCACAGTATATATAATGTACAGTATATAACGCACAGTATATATAACGTACAGCATATATCGCACAGTATATATAATGTACAGTATATATCGCACAGTATATATAATGTACAGTATATAACGCACAGTATATATAATGCACAGTATATATAACATACAGTATATAACGCACAGTATATATAATGTACAGTATATAACGCACAGTATATATATAATGCACAGTATATATAATGCACAGTATATAACACACAGTATATAATGCACAGTATATATAATGTACAGTATATAACGCACAGTATATATAATGCACAGTATATAACGCACAGTATATATAATGTACAGTATATAACGCACAGTATATATAATGTACAGTATATAACGCACAGTATATATAATGCACAGTATATATAATGTACAGTATATAACGCACAGTATATATAATGCACAGAATATATAATGTACAGTATATAACGCACAGTATATATAACGTACAGTATATAAAACGCACAGTATATAATGTACAGTATATAACGCACAGTATATATAATGTACATCATATATCGCACAGTATATATAATGTACAGTATATAACGCACAGTATATATAACATACAGTATATAAAATGCACAGTATATATAATGTACAGTATATAACGCACAGTATATAAAATGCACAGTATATATAATGTACAGTATATAACGCACAGTATATATAATGCACAGTATATAACGCACATTATATATAATGTACAGTATATAACGCACAGTATATATAATGTACAGTATATAACGCACAGTATATATAATGTACAGTATATAACACACAGTATATAATGCACAGTATATATAATGTACAGTATATAACGCACAGTATATATAATGCACAGTATATATAATGCACAGTATATATAATGTACAGTATATAACGCACAGTATATATAGTGTACAGTATATAACGCACAGTATATATAATGTACAGTATATAACGCACAGTATATATAATGTACAGTATATAACGCACAGTATATAACGCACAGTATATATAATGTACAGTATATAACGCACAGTATAACGCACAGTATATATAATGCACAGTATATAACGCACAGTATATAACACACAGTATATAACGCACAGTATATATAATGTACAGTATATAACACACAGTATATAACGCACAGTATATATAATGTACAGTATATAACGCACAGTATATATAATGTACAGTATATAACGCACAGTATATATAATGTACAGTATATAACACACAGTATATAACACACAGTATATAACACACAGTATATAACACACAGTATATATATAACGGTTTCTTGTTCAGCGTTTTTCCATATTTTGGGCTGATCTGCTCGCCTGTATATAGTGCGCATCTTCAAAAAGCTGTAAACTGAATTGAATGTCATGCTTGTACCGTGCCGTGTAGACGAACTCCACCAGCAGCTCGATGATCTCCGGCTCTGCTCCGCCAAGCTCCACCTCATGATTAGTGGCCTCCATCATACTGGCTGCACATGCAAAAGCATCAGGGTTTCTCTCACATGCCTCTGAAAGCATCTACTGAATTAGCTAAACCAGCTGGACAAGACTAAATCAAACATAGATCTTGAGTTCTGTGCAAACGTCTTCGGCACGATAGCGGTTTCACACCCAACTCCCTGAAAAACTCTGTGCACGTTTCCCTGGACTAAAGCACAAGAAGTGATGACAGCAAATAGTGATTTGATTTAGTTTATAGAACTTAATTGATCAATACAATCTATTTATGACCTTATGCTTGAAAGCATCCTCAGTTTACAGCATTAAAACTTCACAGAAATTTGCAGGTTGTATGAAAAGATATGAAAACCATTTTTTGAGGAGTGAAAATACTATTTGTTCGAACCATAGTAACAACATAACATAATAATCACAGCCGCAGTGAACGTTCTCCTGTCGTATTTGTGATTGTAACGCATGACGTGTTTCTCACATGTGAACATGAGGTTGAAGAAGTGGCTCGCGGCGGACAGAACGACTCTGTGTGCCAGGATGTGCTTCCCCTCCACCACCAGGACCACATCACAGAGGATACCCTACGCACAGGTCACAATAAATGCACAGGCATGCATGGATATTGCTTTAATTATTTTTCTTTTTTTAATTATTATTATTTCTAAAATTGTCCAAAGAATTTATCTCATTACTACAATCATTCTGTGCTGTTTTATGTTCTTATCATTATAAAAACATAAAAAATACAAATATATTTTAATTAAATAATATGTACAAAAAATATTTAATTATACATACACACACAAACACATATACACTCGCGCGCGCACACACACACACACACACACACACAAACATACAATATCCGATTTATAATCTCAACAATGACCCACTGAAATTGTCATTAATAGAAAATAGAAAAAAATTAACAAAAATGAAATAGACATCAAAACAAAAAATTATTTTAAGACAAATTAATAATACATTTAAAAATATATAAACATTTATGATCTTTCATTATATAAAAAATATATTTAAATGTTAAGAATAAAATGTAAAAAAATGTACCTATTACCTATTTTCACTTTATGGTAAAACATCATTTTTAGTAAATAGTATGTAAAGATGTATGCCAGACACCCCATATTTTATTATATATAGTCAGATATCTCAGATTATATGATGCATTTGTAAGATCTCATAATATCTGACGCATTTTATACATCTCCTATCATATAATGCATATATCATGCGTCAAATTATGCCATGCATATGTCAGAAAACTCATATTACATGATGCATATGTCAGATTTCTGATGATACTGACCTGTTTCCTCAAGTTATTCATCACTCCCATGATATTGGACAATAACCTGTACTCCTCTTTGGATGCAATCTTCTTCTCGCTTTTCTTTTTGGGTCCTAACGTCTTCTCGCATGATGTGGAAGCCATGCTCATCATGCTTTATTACGAATATGATTGGAGAGAGTATTTAACGAACACTAAGCTTTTCTGTGTGGCTCCGCATGTAAACAAATGAAAGACTGGAATGATTTTAAGGAAGCGACAGGATTTCTGCGCATGCGCATTGCAATAAAAGTATCTTTCAGTTCCAAAATAAAAAAGGACTATAGATAAATGGTTCTTATAGTCTCCAAAACAGGCGGTTGTTTTTGTTTTTTAAGTACGCTAATGGTTTTGGGGGAAGGTTTGTTTAAAAAGGACACTGGCATGTTTTTGTGTAAGTTCTCGGTACCAGGAATATCCGCGTGTCAAAATAAAAGTCACACTTAAAGTTTGGCCCCAACAGAAAATACAACAGAAAAATCAATAGGGTTTTATTTGTATTTATTTAATATTTTATTTATTTATTTGTGAAGTATTTTGGGAAAATGGTTAAAATAATGTTTTTTATTTAAAAATGTTTTTTTTAGATCTTTTGGAAAATGGGTTATTGTTATTTTCTATTATATGATTAAAGTTTTTTTCAAAACGTGATTTTATGGATTGAGAAAAAGATCTGACATAAATATATAATAGTTTATTATAGAAATTGTTTTTCTTTTGGCTAAACTCGTTTTACACAAGTTTAAATTTAATAAGAGCAAGATGTTTAACATCAAGATGTATTAAAGCACCAGTTCACTATATGCAAAGAACAAGATGTGATTAAAAAAATCAGTTCGTGAAATAAGTCAATTCATAAAGCATTGAGTCACGATCTTCTGCCTTACCAACATGTAAATAATGAGAATATTAGCTCACCTGTATCATAATGCCATGTTACATACACTAGATGTCAGTGTTAAAACAAGTTTTTGTATTAAAATCTTTGCATTGGTCAGTATAAGGAACATTCACCACGCTAAATTAATAGGAAAAGTGCTAATAAGTAAAGCAAATTTATGGCTCTCGTTTGACAAACAAATGGGACGTTTTTACATTCGTACCTTGATTTAATTGAGGTATGGACAAGCAAAAACATTTCTAATTGCATTTTCACTTAAGTGTGATTAAGATATTTCTTCTTTTTGTGTTTTGGTTTTGTGTTTTTGAGGTGAAAGTGTCAAAGCCAATTACATGAAATCCAATATTTCTGGGGTTTAACGCCTGGAGTGCAGACGGCTAAAGGATTTACATTTGTGTTTTGACTCGACGTGGAGTTTTACATAAGAGAAGGCATGCCAGGCTCTTGTCTGTGTTTAATGAGGTAGAGGAGACTGTCTTCGGGTCTTAACAACATGACCTCTCTGAGGTGGCCTTATTACGGCAACCAAAGCGAGCAGAACGCTCCGGCCCGGCTTCATTTATGAAAGCATTCATTTGAACACCCCGCTGTCAGATGTCTGAGAGGCGATTAGTTCTGTCTCCTCATCCACCTGTACGGCGAAGGAGGGCTGAACACGTCTGGACGCTGGTCTCGCTGTCGACTTAATCAGATTTCTCTTCTGATAAACAAAGAATCAACCAAACAGCGCTGCATAGTGTTCAATTAAACCCAAAACGTCTCAAAATGATTGTTCTTTGAAGTGACAGACACAGATGAATATGTGCGTACTGATGTCATTGCAATGCACAAAATATAAAATACATGTATAAATATGTATATTATAGAATATTAGATAAAACATCAAAGCAAGAGACATTTGTGCTTAAAATGTCTCATCACTAACTGTAGGTTTTAACATTTTTGTTAAAAAATGTAACATGTAACATGTCTTTTAATCAACCTATTTGTTTTGTAGATGAATCAAATCAGTTCTCCTGACTTTTAACATGTAGACACGAATGAAATCGGCCTGTTTGTTCAAGGAAAATAAAAAGCATATAATATGAAGGGAAAAAAAATAATGTTTCATAAAATCCGATATTTGTTGAGTTAACATTTTGGTCATGCAACCTTCTTCAGGCATTTCACCCTGGCAGGTTTAAAAAGTGTGGATTACATTCAAAAGCATTTGCTTTCCTTGTACAGGTTTTTGTCTCTTGTAATTATGCAAATGTATTCAGATTAAATCCAATCCACTGTAACAACATTTGCACCTTTTGCCAGCTAAACACTGTGTGTCGATATTCAGTGGCTCACATGGGTCTCTCAAAAAGGCATTGAAAGAGAAAGAGATGGAGAAGAGGACAAACCAATTGAAAAAAACTCTCGCTGCATTTCTGGATTGTGAAGAGGAAAGCGTAACGCATGCACATATTTTCAGTGTTTTTCCCATCTGTGGGAGAATCTGTTCCTGCAGGTTTGTTGAGAAGCGCTGGCTTTGAACCCTCTGAGCTGGACGGGAAAAATCCCCCGTTGTCCTATTGATTCCCATCTGTGGGTGTTTTTGTGGTCATCTGCTCTTTAAAGGGGGTTTTCCTCCTTATACTTTTATGAAGTCGATTCCCATTAGGCAGCAAATGATTCCTCAGAAACTGAGATTTGCAGGTTTAAGATCTAAAGGGCCAAAAAAATGAATAGGGAGGGTTGCATAACATGCAGAATCAGATGGAGGGAGGGATAGAGAGATAGATAGATAGATAGATAGATAGATAGATAGATAGATAGATAGATAGATAGATAGATAGATAGATAGATAGATAGACGGATGGATGGATGGATGGATGGATGGATAGAGCAGTAGTTTCTGAGCTCCAGTGTTTAATGAGTTGTTCAGTCATGGGTTTCTGCCCTTCTATAACATTATTAAGCGAATACAGACTCATAGAACAAACACGAGGCCAAATCCGCCCTCAATGAGGCGTGCAGGCCTCCGCCGGCAGAAATTAATTACCAAAAGACTTCTGCAATTGTTGGAAAGCAAAGGGGCGAGTTATTGAGCTGATGAGCGGCGGCCTGAGCTGGATGTTATTTCTGTGTTTTCCACACATCACCTCTCCGGTGCCACAGCCGTCACTGCACTCGCTGCCAAACTCGCACGCCCGGGAAACTGTGAAAGCCTTCCTCTAACAAGCTGCCTGGATCACACATGAAAGCAAACACAAACTACAACCACTCCATTTACATTCCTCCATTCCTGAAGAGACCACTGGCTCATTATGAAGGGAGACGTAACAGAAGAAAATAACGGTAGCAATAAAGCGGCACTTTATCCACAGGTGAAATGATGCAACAGCATGTTGGTCGAGCCGCTGTCACAACAAGTTTCACATTTCGGTGGAAAGTGTGAGAGTGTTTGCTGTTAATGCAGCTCCTGCTGGAAGGGAAGCACCGGCCCTCTGGAGAAAACACACTTTACCATCAGTTCATCAAAACTAACCATTTACTTTCTCAATACATCCTCATTCAACACGATTCATCAGTGCACGACTGAGCAAATCCACTTCTGACATAACCATCCTTTTCATCTTGACATCTAGTGAAGAAGATGGTTATTTCATCATCATCATCATCATCATCAATATTTTGGTCCTCATATATATAATAATTATAGCTGCATAATTTTGCATATTAAACCCCAGAGTTCAATTTCTCACAACTATTCTCAATCAAGAAATTACTTAAATAAGACCTGCCTGTCAAAGTGAAGCAGACCAAAAGATCTTCAAAAGCTTGACATCATGTCGAGATCCAAAGAAATTCAGGAACAAATGAGAAAGAAAGGAATTGAGATCTATCAGTCTGGAAAAGATTATAAAGCCATTTCTAAAGCTTTGGGACTCCAGCGAATCACAGTGAGAGGCATTATCCACAAATGGTGAAAACATGGAACAGTGGTGAACCTTCCCAGGAGTGGCCGGCCGCCAAATTATCCCAAGAGCGCAGCGATGACTCATCCAAGAGTCACAAAAGATCCCGCAAGAACATCCAAAGAACTGTAGGCCTCACTTGCCTCAGTGTAAGTCAGAGTTCATGACTCCACCATAAGAAAGAAGCTGATCCAAGACGAAAACCACTGCTGAACAAAAAGAACATTAAGACTCGTCTCATTTTTGCCAGAAAACATCTTGATGATCCCCAAGACTTTTGGGAAAATACTCTGTGGACTGACGAGGCAAAAGTTGAACTTTTCAGAAGGTGCGTGTCTCATTACATCTGCCATAAAAGTAACACAGTGTTTCAGAAAAAGAACATCATACCAACAGTAAAATATGGTGGTGGTAGTGTGATAGTCTGGGACTGTTTTGCTGCTTCAGGACCTGGAAGACTTGCTGTGATAAATGGAAACATGAATTCTGCTGTTTACCAAAAAATCCTGAAGGAGAATCTCTGGCCATCTGTTCATCTGAAGCGAACTTGGATTCTGCAGCAGGACAATGATCCAAAACACACCAAAAATCCATCTCTGAATGGCTGAAGAAAAACAAAATGAAGACTCTGGAGAGGCTAGTCAAAGTCCTGACCTGAATCCTGTTGAGATGCTGCGGCACGACCGTAAAAAAAAGGCAGTTCATGCTCAAATCCTCCAGTGTGGCTGAATTACAACAATTCTGCAAACATAATTGGGCCAAAATTCCTCCACATCTGTAAAAGATTCATTGCAACTTATCGAAACGCTTGATTGCAGTTGTTGCTGCAAAAGGTCCAACCAGTTAGGTTTAGGGGGAAACCCTTTTCCACACAGGATCATTCATTTAAAAACTGCATTTTATGTTTACCCATCTTTAACTAATATTTACATTTGTTTGACGATCTAAAACATTTAAGTTTGGCAAACATGCAATATAGAAAATAAGAAATCAGGAAGGGGGCAAACACTTTTTCAAACACTGTAGATTAAATGGACTCTTTCTCAGTGGAAAAACACCTTCTGAATGCATTTAGGAAGTAAATTGTTAGTGCTTTATACATCATCTGTGCTGCAATTCTTTAACAATTTGTTGGTTCGTAATAGCCAAGTCCATATGTAGTATATATATATATATATATAAAAATAATGGGAAATCTTAAATCACACATTGGATCTCAGTGAATGAAATGCACAGTCCTGGACAGTCTGTGGTTCTGCTGGCGGCTTCAGATGCTCTGATACATGATGTCCCAGAGGCTCTCAATTGGATTTATTTCTGGGGAACGTGAGGGGCAGTAAGTGGCATCAATGCCTTCGTCATCTAAAAACTGCCTACACACATTCAATCCACACGAAGCTGGGCATTTGCAATACCATTATCATTATCATCTATCTGTCTGTCACATGTGCTCAGTGTGAACCTGCTCTCCTCCATGGAGAGAATCCCAGTGCTGATCTGTGATCACAATTCCAGATCTATGATCCTCATGCCCAGGAATGTACTTTCATACACCCTTTCTTTTCCTTCATTATTAATATTGATTTGTTGATTCTACTGGGTCATTGTTTTAGGCAGCTATTTTAAATACATTTAATTTAACTAAATGTCTTCAGTAATTGAATGCCAGTCAACCTTAAATTGCTTCGATCAATCATTTCAAATAATGACAGATGTGAAACATAAACATGCTCAATCTCCACGTCCTGCTCTGCAAGTTTACCCACAATGCATTGCAAACTTACATTCAGATCTGACTGCATTCTGACACTGTACACCATCACATCACATTTTTTCCCTCTGAAATAAGTCAAATGTGTTGCTTGCTTTGGATACAACACCATTCAGAATCACATTTACATCTCAAAAAGCTTCAGTGATTCACATGAAAACACAATGATAGTGAGTCAGTTCTTCAGCATAAAACCATTATTGATGTGAGTTGTTGCTCATGCAGTGACTCAGTTGTAGTTTTGTGAGCTCCTATTTTCTCGTTGTCTTCTGTTACGTAACGTGACATTTTACGTCTGTATTTTACCTCACAGTATCATCTTCCTGTCTTTGACATTTTACTCTATAGTCTTTGATATCTTGATGTGGTGTCATTGGCATTGTGTCATTAAGTGTGACTATTACTATGCATGTAATCAAAGCTCTAACAATAAATATTACATTTGAGTGTGTGCATCACCTAGCAACCACCCAGAACACCTTAGCAACCACCCAGAACAATTTAACACTCATCTAGCAACCAGCCAAAACTCATTATACCACCTAACAACCACTCAAAACACATTAGCAACCACCTAACAACCACTCAAAACATATTAGCAACCCCCCAAAACCCCCTAGCAACCACCTAACAACCAATCAAAATACATTAGCAACCACCCAAAAACACCTAACAAACACTTAAAACACATTAGCAACCCCCCAAAACACCTTAGCAACCACCTAACAACCACTCAAAACACATTATCAACCCCCCCAAACACCCTAGCAACCTCCTAACAACGACTCAAAACATATTAGCAACCCTCCAAAACACCCTAGCAACCACCTAACAACCACTCAAAATACATTAGCAACCCCCAACACCCCCTAACAACCACTCAAAAAACATTAGCAACCACCTAACAACCACTCAAAACATATAAGCAACCCCCAAAACCCCCTAGCAACCACCTAACAACCAATCAAAATACATTAGCAACCACCCAAAAACACCTAACAAACACTTAAAACACATTAGCAACCCCCCAAAACACCTTAGCAACCACCTAACAACCACTCAAAACACATTATCAACCCCCCCAAACACCCTAGCAACCTCCTAACAACGACTCAAAACATATTAGCAACCCTCCAAAACACCCTAGCAACCACCTAACAACTGCTCAAAATACATTAGCAACCCCCAACACCCCCTAACAACCACTCAAAACACATTAGCAACCCCCCAAAACACACTAGCAACCACCTATAAACCACCCAAAACACATTAGCAACCCTCAAAACACCCTAGCAACCACCTAATAACCACTCAAAACATTTTAGCAGCCTCTAAAACACCATAGCAACCACATAACAACCTTTCAAAGCACCTTAGCAACCATTTATTAACTTCCCAAAATACTTTAACACTCAACTAACAACAACTGAAAGCACTTTAAGAACAACCCACAACACCCTAGCAACCACCCAAACAACCCCTTAGAAACCATCCAAACACCTTAGCAACCACATAACAACCACCCAAAACACCTAAACAATCATATAACAACCACCTAATAACCCATTAGTTACCTCAAAACAAGCAACTAAAACACTTTAGCAACCACCTAACAACCACCCAAAATACTGTAGCAACCACCTAAAACAACTTAACAACCACCTAGAACATTTTAACATTCCTCTAACAACCACCCATTAGTAACCTGCTGACAAGCAACTAAAACACCTTAGCAATCATCCAAAACACCCTAGCAACGATCTAACAACTATCCAAAACACCCTAAGAAACACCTAACAACCAGACAGAACCCATTAGTAACCATCCAAACACCTTAGCAGTCACCGAACAGCCAGCCAAAACACCATAACACTCATCTAACGACCACCAACAACGCCTTAGCAACCACCTAACAAACTCCCTAGAAACCACCTAACAACCACCAGAACCCATTAGTAACCACCTAACCAGCAACTAAAACACCTTAGCAACCATCCAAAACACCCTAGCAACGATCTAACAACCACCCAAAACAACCTGGAAACCCCCAAACAACCACCTAATAACACCTTAGCAAAAAACACACCACCTAACAACCACACAAACCCCCTTAGCAACCATCCAAACACCTTAGCAGCCACTTATCAACCACCTAAAACACACACACTCAATAAACAACCATCTAACAAACTACCAAAACACACTAACAACCAATCAAAGCACTGTAGCAAAAACCCAAAACACCCAAGCAACCACCCAAACACATTAGCAACCATCTAAACACCTTAGTAACCACATAACAACCACCCAAAAGACCTTAACAATCATACAACCACCCAGAACCCATTAGTCACCACCAAACAAGCAACTAAAACACTTTAGCAACCACCTAACAACCACCCAAAACAACTTAGCAACCACCTAACAACCACCCAAAAAATCTTAGCAACCACATTGATTCTCTTACCCTCCTGCAACATCCTCACATTGTGGTGGCTGGTTTTGCACAGATAAACACATCACGCATCACGATTAACTTTGTTAATTCTTTAACATTGATTCAGTCTTTGATGCCATGATTTAACAGCGTTTCAGCCAGTTAATCCATATATAGCTTTCTTGTCAAACCACAGGTATGTCACATTTTACAAACACATGCCGAATGTGTGGAGAAACATTTTTTTTCACTCTTTGCTCACACCTCAAATTTTCTACAAACAGAAGGAAGACAAGAAACAAAGCGAGAGGCGAAGAGAAACAGATGAAGACAGGAAATGAGGAGAAAGGCAGAAAGCAGACAGAAAGTGCCAAATGGCATGTTTGCTTGCTATAAACAGACACATTCAGGCGTGCTGGGCTTGAGTAAACATGAGCACACCATCAGAAAAACACTCCCGATGAGCGCGGAGAGGAATCAGACACACACACTGAAGAGCTGAACGCCTTCAGAGGTCAAACACTGCTCATCAGATCAGCAACAACTGAGAAACTCAATCAGACACCAGCCGCACTGAACACTCACACACCTAATACTGAGTGTGTGTGTGTGTGAGAGAGAGAGAGAGAGAGAGAGAGAGAGAGAGAGAGAGACAGAGAGAGTGTGTGTGTGTGTGTGTGTAAGAGAGGGAGAGAGAGAGAGAGAGAGAGAGTGTGTGTGTGTGTGTGCGTGTAAGAGAGAGAGACAGAGAGAGAGTGTGTGTGTGTGTGTGTGTGTGTGTGTGTAAGAGAGAGAGAGAGAGAGAGACAGAGAGAGTGTGTGTGTGTGTGTGTGTGTAAGAGAGGGAGAGAGAGAGAGAGAGTGTGTGTGTGTGTGTGCGTGTAAGAGAGAGAGACAGAGAGAGTGTGTGTGTGTGTGTGTGTGTGTGTGTGTAAGAGAGAGAGAGACAGAGAGAGAGTGTGTGTGTGTGTGTGTGTGTAAGAGAGACAGAGAGAGTGTGTGTGTGTGTGTGTGAGAGAGAGAGAGAGAGAGAGAGAGAGAGAGTGTGTGTAGTCTGATTGTGGAGAAACTCGATCAGACACCAGCTGCACTGAACACACACACACCAAATACTGCGCAGTCTATAATGTAAACATCAGCTGTCGGTCACATGACCTCCACACATGAGTGCTGTCCAGTCGTGGACATTATTTGGTCATTTTAATGCACATATTTCATGAATAAGTGTTCCGTTATAAAGATGCAGGACACTATTACTCACATTCTGCTGAACTCAAACAGAGTAAATGTGCACTGAAGAGTTTCAGTATTTTAGTACCTTCAGCATTGCTTCATATGCTGTCGTGTCTCCAGTTATTTGGCTAATAAATACAGATGTTATTGAGTTGCTGTGCATTTGGGGAAAAAAGCTCTTTCTCTCAAAACATACAAAGCCTCTAGATTTAGCCGTCAACCTAAAATAGATTCTCAAATGTGTGCGAAAGAGAGAATGAGAGAGAGAGGGTGTGTGAGTGAGCGTGTGTGTGAGAGAGAGAGAAAGTGAGAGAGAAAGAGTGTGTGTATGTGTGTGAGAGAGAGAGAGAGAGTGAGAGTGTGTGTATGTGTATGTGAGCGAGTGAGTGTGTGTGTGTGTGTGTGTGTGTTTGTGAGAGAGAGAGTGAGAGAGAAAGAGTGTGTGTATGTGAGTGTGTGTGTGTGTGTGAGAGAGAGAGAGTGAGTGTGTGTATGTGAGTGTGTGTGTGTGTGGGGGGGGGGAGAGTGTGTGCATGTGTGTGTGTGTGTGTGAAAAAGAGAGAGAGAGAATGTGTGTGTGTGTGTGTGTGTGTATGATTATGAGTGTGTGTGTGTGTGTGTGTGTGTGTGTGTGTGTGAGAGAGTGTGTGTGTGTGTGTGTGTGTGTGAGAGAGTGTGTGTATGAGTGTGTGTGTGTGAGAGAGAGTGTGTGTATGAGTGTGTGTGTGTGTATGTATGAGTGTGTGTGTGTGTGTGAGAGAGAGAGAGTGTGTGTATGAGTGTGTGCATGTGTGTGTGTGAAAAAGAGAGAGAGAATGTGTGTGTGTGTGTGTGTGTGTGTCTATGTCTGTGAGGAAGAGAGAGAATGTGTGTGTGTGTATGTATGAGTGTGTGTGTGTGTATGAGTGTGTGTGTGAGAGAGAGAGAGAGAGTGTGAGTGTGTGTGTGTGTGTGTGTGGTCTGATTGTAGAGTTTACACACTCCACCGGCTCCATCAAAATGCTTGGAACGTTCCCTCCGATTTTCCAGCCTGTCAAGCTGCTCAAGATCACTAATTGCAGAAATCACTTATAAATGTGAGACAGCATATTTAACATGAAGAGGGTTTGAAGCCCGTGCGATTTTATCCTCATGAGAATCACAGATTCGTGCGGTTAGAACAGCAGTGTGTTGCTATGGAGGACTCACACAACCTCTGTGTGTCATATTTAGCTGTTCCAGTGTTAAAAATACATTATAATAACTCACAAACAGTGAAGCCAGGCAATGCATTCTCCACAACATTCACAGAGAACAACAAACATCCAACAAAACAGACAAAAACACTAGAAACACTAGAATAGACACAGATGAGACGTGTGTTGTCATAGAGTAAGAGTTTCAGAGCATCAAATGAGTAATTAAATAAATGAGGAACGCTTGAGTTCATGTGGAGATCATGTGATCCAGGAGAAACATCTGCATGATCAGCGCTCTCGAACGTGACCTTTGACCCGCATGAGAACAGTCTGTTGTGATGGAGAGCGGGAGAGGAGGAGAACTTCCACACGCTGGCCGCGGTTTAACCGGGCGATTCCTGACGGAGGCGAGAGGTGGATGTGGATGTAGGTGTGTGAAACTATTCCGGTGTGTGAATTTAAACATTCGCCCACTGAAAGGTGAGGCGTACAGATCTTGCGTAACAGCAGGAAGAACGAATCATGCCAGTTTCACTTTGGGCAACTTTATCCACGGTCAGGATCCTGTTCATGCACAATATAATATAATATAATATAATATAATATAATATAATATAATATAATATAATATAATATAATATAATATAATATAATATAATATAATATAATATAATATAATATAATATAATATAACATAATATAATATAATATAATACAATATAATATAATACAACATAATATAATATAATATAATATAATACAACATAATATAATATAATACAACATAATATAATATAATATAATACAGCATAATATAATATAATATAATACAATATAATATAATATAATACAACATAATATAATACAACATAATATAATATAATATAATACAACATAATATAATATAATATAATACAACATAATATAATATAATATAATAATAAATAATAATATTTTAGATATATATATATATATCTTCAGCCTTTACTCTATCATTATTAAAGATTCTGAAAGCATATTGCATAGTTGTGTTGAGAGTTGATTGTTTTATTTGTTATGATAATGCAAAGAAAATTGTGCCGACATAATCTTTGGCCATGCAAAGAAATTCTGAAAATATGCAAAACACATTAACACAAAATATTAATAATTGATTATGTGGAATCAAAGTATGCTTTTTTCTGATCTATCTATCTATCTATCTATCTATCTATCTATCTATCTATCTATCTATCTATCTATCTATCTATCTATCTATCTATCTATCTATCTATCTATCTATCTATCTATCTATCTATCTATCTATCTATCTATCTATAAACCACTATAAATAAATAACTAAATGAACCCAATAAAGACAATAAAAAAAAAAAAAAACTAAAAAAAAACCTGATTTAAAGGTTGAAAGACATTTCTGTCTCAACTCGCTCAAATTCACATCTTACTTCAGGACACTAACTGCATAAATAAAAAGCATATTAATATATAATATTCTCAATGTTGCTAACTTTTATGTCACTGGATTATTATGAATATTCAATAAGTATCATCCAATGCTAAATGCATCTAAATAACACTGAAAGTTCTGGCAGATCGCGATATTTTTATCTAATTTTAGCTCAGATTAAACTGATGAGGCTCGAGATCAGATGTGTGTTCATTAAAGACTGATTTCTGTCACACTTTTCTTTGTACATCACGAATCTTCAATCACACAATAGAGGAAGATTCTGCTTTCATCAATGCAAATTCACACATTCTCAAAGACCCTCCTCATCGCCTGAGAAATAACAGTTTCAGCTTCATTATGTGCAAACACGGTTACCAGAACTCAATCCTCTCTGAACAAACACCGAAAGCACACAGAAATGAATATGCTGTCGTTATCTACTTCAAAAAATCACTCTTTTATGTCACACAGTAAACTGGAGTTTGGATTCACATGAAACTGCTGAGAAAAAAATGACAGAAATGTCCTTTTCAAGTTGTTAATGCAAACTCGAGGAAGAATCCAATGCAATGCGATCACATTTTCTTAAAGGAGCGCCAGAAGAGTAACACATTTTCTCACGGCCTCGGAGACTTTAATTAGAAAGAGTTTCCTGAGAACGAGGCGCCTGCTTTATGCAAACGCTACATTAGCATTCACAGACTCCAGGCAGAAGACACAGGCTTCATTTCACCAATGAAACAAGCATTGCCGGAGCGAGACATTGTGCTTTCAATGCCACTAGATTAATTGTTCAATAAGAGAGTCAATCCTCGCCGCGTGATCACCGTGAGCTTTTTAAAATGGATCCTATTGTTAACATTGCAGAAAAGCTTTTCCTGTATTATTCAAGCTCTATTCAGTCATGAGCCGAAGGGGATTGTGTGGCTGTGAGTGAAGCGATTCACCTCGCTGCATCTCAAATAAAAGAAAAATCTGAATTGAGATTTCGTCAGAGAAAGCAATTAGGTTTTGCTAAGGTCTCCTGGCTCTCAGGATCCCAGAAATCTCACGATTTAATCTCAAATGAATCTGAGATCTCACACGTTTCTCATTTGATTCTTGAAGTATTAAAAGAAACACCTTGATCCTTACATCAGTGTGCAGTAACATTTTCACGGACGTCTTTTGTGTGCATTTTCATGACAAACACTGCTGGTGAGATGCATCATAACCTCATCATAAGATAGTATGATTCCCCACCATAGAGAAATCTGATCTAACACACTGGAGCACCATTGCATGTTTATTGCATTTGGGACACAATAACCTATGTCCCAAAACACATGATCAAGTTACTGTCCTGCAGCAAGAGGAAAAAGACAAAGCATCGTCTCAGCGATGTCTCAACTGTCTCTCAGCCTGTTTTAATATTTATAGAACAAGCAAAAATACGTCCAGAATCCGCAGGGACTGTCTGCGCTCATGGACACACATGCAAATAATTACATGTGAACATATTCGGGCCTGATCGCAAGAGGATATTAGATATATCATTACAAATGGCCTGAACATACACTCACCTACAGGATTTTTAGGAACAGCACACATTCTTTAGAAATGTCGGCCATATTGATAGGAGCATCTTGCAGTTGATGGAGATTTGTGGGATGCACATCCAGGACACGAAGCTCCCGTTCCAACACATCCCAAAGATGCTCTATTGGGTTGAGATCTGGTGACTGTTGGGCATTTTAGTGCAGTGAACTCATTGTCAAGAAACCAATTTGAAATGATTCGAGCTTTGTGACGGTGCATTATCCTGCTGGAAGCATCAGAGGATGGCACATGGTGGTCATGAATTGATGGACATAGTCAGAAACAATGCTCAGGTAGGCCGTGGCATTTAAACGATGCTCAATTGGCACTAAGGGGCCTAAAGTGTGCCAAGAAAACATCCCCACACCATTACACCACCACCACCAGCCTGCACAGTGGTAACAAGACATGATGGATCCATGTTCTCATTCTGTTTACGCCAAATTCTGACTCTACCGTCTGAATGTCTCAACAAGACAAGACGAGAAACGAGACTCATGACAACAATCTCATGAGTCAACAGAAATCGAGACTCATCAGACCAGGCAACATTTTTCCAGTCTTCAACTGTCCAATTTTGGTGAGCTCGTACAAATTGTGCCTCTTTTTCCTATTTGTAGTGGAGATGAGTGGCACCCGGTGGGGTCTTCTGCTGTTGTAGCCCATCCGCCTCAAGGTTGTGCGTGTTGTGGCTTCACAAATGCTTTGCTGCAAACCTCGGATGTAACGAGTGCTTATTTCAGTCAAAGTTGCTCTTCTATCAGCTTGAGTCAGTCGGCTCATGACCTCTGACCTCTAGCATCAACAATGACCTCTGAAATACTCAGACCGGCCCGTCTGGCAGCAACAACCATGCCACACTCAAAATTGCTTAAATCACCTTTCTTTCCCGTTCTGACATTCAGTTTGGAGTTCAGGAGATTGTCTTGAGCAGGAACAACCCCTAAATGCATTGAAGCAACTGCCATGTGATTGATTGATTAGATAATTGCATTAATGAGAAATTGAACAGGTGTTCCTAATAATCCTTTAGGTGAGTGAGAGCCAAACGTGTGTTTGTTGCTGCAGAATCCCCGTGTGCATTAACAAACATTAGACGAAAAGCATCTATCAGGCACGTCATATAAAGAACATTTTAGGCATTCAATCATGGCATCATTTTATGGATTTAGTTTTAATACATATTTATATTCTGTGAAAAAGCAGCTCGTAAAAACTTGAAAAAAAGAAATAACCCATTAAACATAAAATAATCCTATAGAGTCCCATTGAACCTTTTTTTTTCACGCAGTCTGAAAAAATATTTTTTGTGTGATTCAAGTCACAGAAACACCGAGAACTGCGATAGACAACTGCACAAAATAACACGCAATTTACAAGAGCTTCTGAGAAAATATGAATTCCTGCAGTTTAATTATTCTGCATGAATTATTTAAAGTATCAGTTTGAATAAATGATTCAGTGACTCTTGAGGGAATGATTCAATGACAGATACATCGTGAACTATCACTTGTCTCCATCATGTAATGACACAATCGTTATTTGAAGCGCCTTTACTCATTTATGATCACTAGCAGAGACATCAGTGTTTATATGACAATATAAATCAGTGTTGAAGAACAATACTGTGATGTTGGAAAGAGTTTGCGGAGTGAGATTGCTTGTTCTTGCATCGATATTGAATCGTAATCACAGTAACTATGAGATTTCAAAATATAATTCACATCCTCGTATAACTCGTAATTACAACTTGTAAGCTGGGAATTTTCCTTGTATCATGTAGATTAATTTAGGGTTGATAGTTTTCCCATAATTCCCAGTCTGAGGAGATGAACAGCTCAGATTACGGTAATCACGGCATGGTGTGAACTCGATGAAAATTCATAATTGTAAAGCTTGTCTGACTGAACAAGAGCGACCAAAAAGGGTGGATCTTCTTCTGAGAATCTGAATTTCCTCCCTGTGTTTCTCTGGCTTTGTTTGGCAAATTCCCTGATGAAAACTGAGCGTTTCTAATGCCAAGGACATTGAGGAGCATTAACACTGGAATAATAATTGAGCTCCAGGTACGAGGTTTGAATACTGGAATAAAAATGTCTCGAAATCCAAACTGGAGCTGCGTTTGTAATGACTGTATGCTTGAGGATTTGCTTGTCCCTGCGAGGACGTGTCGACCTGTCAAATGTTTTCTGTGAAAAGTTTTTAAGTGCTTTTGTTTCTTAAATATTCGCCCTTGGGAGTTATTAAAATTTTGAGCTCGTCTTAAATTAGATGCTGTTTGATTTAGCATTTCATTTAAGCACAGAAGCTCAGCAACGAAGAGCTTTTCATCATTATTCTCATAATAGTCTGAAAATGCAATAACATTCAAGGTGATAAACATGCAGCAATTGAAGATGAAATTAAATATAACTATATCCATGGAAAACATGAAGATGTGGCTGTAATATGATAGCGAATGGCGTTTCTGTTGCAATAAAAGAAAACATTTTAAAAAGCAAGTGTCATTTGCACACAACTTGCTTTGATGCTTTTATAATATAATACTACGGTTTCAGACTAAAACATAGTTTCAACCTAAAAAAAAGCAAGTATTCTTGTTCCCTTAAAAGTTTAAGTTTAGTCAACTCAAATATCCAAGTGCTACTTCACATTTCAAGTTGATTAAACCTAAAATTATGGAAGCACAAACACTTGCTTTTTTGTTGAAATAACAATTTTGTATTTTATTTAAAGTGATGGAGGTGTTTTTAATGGTTTTACTTTTAGTTACCTATTTTAACACATAGTTTTAAAGCTTTTTGTAGCTTGATACTGCTACCAAATCATTAAAAGCACTTCAAATACATACCATTATTTTTGATAACGACGTATGTTTAGAAATGTGAATCACTTTATCAGTTCACCATAAGCCTCAACTTGTCGCAGCTTAAACCGCCTTAAAAATAGACCCAATTTGTGGTCCCGTTTTAGACACGGCGCAATGATAATAGGCGTCCGCACTTCAGATGAAAAAGGACAACAGATGTCAGTGTCAGAGATTTCTCTGAGCCCGTGACAAACCGTGTTTCGTCTGCCTTCAAACGCTTTTGTTTTCATTTCAATCCTCTCAGATTTGGCCTCCTGTCAGAATTCAGCCCTTGTTTTGTACAATTTATTTATTTTTTATTCATGACTCTCTATATTTTGAATCTCAGTGCCAAAGAATTGCAACTAGATGCAAATTTGACACCATGCATGCTTGAAAGAGAAATAAATATTGGACACATTTTTGTTGTACATAGTTGGCTTGAATGTCGGTTAAACGTACAATTGTTAATACTCCGGTGTGAAAAACACACGCACCATCCATGCCTTTACTCTCCATCTCTTACATTTGTTTTAATATGCCCATCTATCTCCTTAAACATCCTCAGGATTGCATCTTAAAACACCACCTATGTAGGCAGTTCACTAGGTTTTGGAGCGTAATTGAAAAAAACAAAACAGAAACAGTGTGAATGAATCTTTTATTTCATTTTCTCTACATCATGCGTTTACAATGTGATGTACCATTGGTCCTCCTCCAGTCGTACGTCTTCAGGGTGTGAGCATAAGTCAGTTTCATGTATACCAAGCCAAAACATGGTACACAAAGATGAGGAAATTACTTGAAAAAATAAATAAATATAAGTAACATAGGAAGAAACACATGCCTCTAATTGTCTTGCATTAAAAGCCCTTTCACATGATTCACGTTTGATTCCCCAATGCATAATACATCAATGTACTGTACAGTGTTACACCGCATCTGGAGCTGCTGCAATAGTTTTCCAAAAGCAAGTCATTTTTATGGCCTCAATGAATGCTTTGCGATGTGAATATCACTGGCAATCTGAATGCATTTGATGTTTAATGTGTGGAGCTTGATTTTGGACCAAAGAGATTTTACTTTAGCAGCAGAACGTGACAACGCAGAATCAACTGAACAACAAAATGTCCTGAAACTTGAGTCCGATTAAGACAAAACCTCACATTTACATGGGAAACATGCTTCCCATACATGAGAAACACGCAAAAATAAAAAAGTTTCAAGTAAAATAATAATAGTTGGAAGAGAGACTTATGTGCATATCTGCATCTAGACTTATTTGCATATCCTTTTACCTAGAAAAAAATAACATTCACAGAGAAAGTTGGGGTGTGTTCAGTTTTCTTGGTTCGTTTGGTCCGGACCAAAGCAAAAGAGCTAAATGCACAATCGTTGTATGTGCGTAGCTACATATGATGGTATTTTGACCAGATGAGAAGTTGTGAAGAGCTTAAAAAAAGGTGTGTAAAGCAGTCAAAATTGTGGAGATGGCGGAAAACAGGCATGCTTTCCATTTTATGGTCGAATCATGTCCTGTTTTTGGTCTGCATTGAGTTCATATTTCAGTCAGTTCATCTGGAAGCCAATTGAGACCCATTTTCCAGCCGAATCGGTCCGTTTGTTTGGTGCGCACCGGCGTTTGGATGGCACACTTATTCAAAAGAACCGCACTAATAGAGCAATTGCACCAGGGATCGCTTTAAACCGACCAAACATGCCAAGTGTAAGAACACCCTTAGATCTCTTTCTCCAGTGAATATAAGCAATTGCCAGGACTTCCTGTTTTAAGATCAGATATTTTAATTATTTTCACACTTGGCAACCTTGTAAAATCGTCCTTCAGCGATACAATCTGCAATCTTTTCACGCGGAGGCCAAAGCATGGAACGACACACTGACACGAATCATGTGAAAGGGCCTAAAGAAAACCTCTCTCTAACTTCATTAGTTTCCCCATTTCTTTGTGCAGTAAAGACATATCCCGTTTAAGGGCAAACAGACGCGTGTTAGGCAAGACCAAAGCAAAGTTATCGGTAGCTGGAAGAATGAGAGACTTATATAGATGAGTATTTCAGGCACTTAGAAAATCTCTCCCCCGTGTCCTTGGCTACAGCGTGCTTCACTGTGGAGTCTGCATTGAGAAACAGCTTTCTTTCCCAGCACAATACAGCGTGTAGAACAACCGCAGTTAGACAAGGCAAAAGACTAGATAAGTACATTCAAAACACGATTATTTAAAGGGATTTCAGGTGCCTTCCTACACAAACGACAAGCTCTTTACCTACAGTGAAGTCGGGTTAGCGTTCTCCTAATGCTTCTGATGAACCGATGTTGAAGCCACGATCAAACGTTCATTATTATAACGGCACCAACCTTGGAATTTAATCACCGTTGAAAACGTTTAGTTAAAAAAGAAGAACTCCACTGGATACACAACAAAGAAGTTACAATAAAACACTCATTTCACTCACAAAACTACCGTAGCATTTCCCAAATTCTGGACATGTATGTTTTGATTGGCAACGTTTTTTCCCCAATGATCAATGCTTTACATTTGGTTCCCCAATCTTGAAAACACATGGTTGCATCCATCATAATACCCTACAGAATTAACATCTTTTGGACATGGTAATCATGGAAATACCACAGTATCATTGGATCAAGTGAATGCAATGATATATGAAACTTACTATATTACGGAACCGTTTTCATAAGGGCCCTGATTTCCCAACATCCTGTTTTCCTTTCCTCTTTTCTCCCGCCGTCCTTCTCTCCTCTAGCTCTCCCCGGGGCTTTGCTTTGCTGGACTCGGCAGAATGAGGCCGGTAACAGAGTGACAGCTGTAATTTTCTGCTCACGACCATCCTGAATTACTGTACACACGCTATAATGAGTGCCGGCGGCCGCACCGCCACAGCGCCGGGGGAATCCGACGTCCCTTCACACTTCCTGGACGCCTGGAGTTGAGTGAGAGTTTGGTTTCACAAACACACTGGCCATCTCTTAGATTACACAATGACTAACACGTCTCTTTTTACGCACGGTGAGTTACGACATCGACAAGTAACGTTACCGACAAAAGACTCGAATGGAGGTTTCGACTACGTTCCTCGACTACTTTTCCGAGAATCACTTTTGCTCTACGACTCAATGATTCACCATTTAACGTGGACGAGATTTAACGCAACGAACAAAAAACGAAAACCTAAAAATGCACAATAACAGTTTTGGAAGAAATTCCCGGATCGAGCCCGATGTTCACTAATAAAGGGCATGCCACTCCATTTTTAAAGGTTTTAAAATGACTCGCGATTGTTTTATAAAACTCGGTAGCATCAAAACATCGTAGGGTTTTTACAAATCATTGGACTCTATCAACATTTGCACCTGAGATTTGAGTTCTCGAAATACCTGTACTTATCATTACCGCCTCTTGATGATTGACGACCTCTTCCGACTGACTAGTTAAGATAGAAAATTACTCGTGTCAATGTGCCTGAAGACAAGTTCTCGCTCTAAACGATGGGATTGGACCACATTTAAAGGACAACTTTACGATTGTTTTAATGCCACCGCATGACATCGCTTTTAAAAGTCTCTCTCTCTCGTAAGGACACAGAGTTGGAAGTTATTACAAATTGTTCTAAATACATACTCAGAAACAGGAAAGCACATTGGAAAAAGAGAAGACAGGTGTAGTAGGCTAGACCACATTAACGATTCGTGTCAACACAATCAACATCCTGGTTTAAGGGCCGTTTACACGAAGAACGATAACTATGTTAGCGTGCACACCAACGCTCGACAACAGTGTTTGTTACAAGAGCGCACTGGAGATTTGTCGTCTTTAAATGCACAAACTCACTGGATTCGTATCGGCTGTCAATGTTTTTATCCGTCATCGGCTGGAAAGGAAACGTTCTGAACGATATTTTTGCTGTGGCGTGGATTTAACTATTCTCAGAGCGCATTAAAGCTTTATCGTCCTTGGTGTGAACGGGCCTTTAGTCTCTGGGATCGCACGATCTTTGTGATGTCACACGACTGTACTGATGTCCTCCGGTTCGTCCGGTTTCTTGGGCTTGCTGGGAAGCGATTTTAGGTACTCGAGGTGCCGCCTCGCGTCTTCCTGGTTCTGCCGTACATAGTACACAACGTAAGAGATGACCATGGCGAACCAGCCAAACATGGTGACCAACATGGCGTAGTCGGTGGTCCGCTTGGCCAGGTTGCACAAGTCCGCGTCCACGGCCAGGAACGGCTGGCCCTCCTGGTCTCTCAGCTCTGAGCTACGGCACAGCACTCGCGTGGCGGCCTCGTGGTTGTGCGCCATGCCACCCAGCGCCTGCTGGAGGGCGCAGTCGCAATGCCAAGGGTTGTTGTCCACCACCACGCGCGCCTTCAACCGTGCGAACGCATCCTTGTGCACGCTAGTGATGCGGTTGTGGGACAAGTCCAGCACTTCGAGAGAGCCCTCCAATCCCACGAACGCCCCCTCGCCTAGGGTTTCCACTGCATTATGGGATAGATTGAGCCTCCGAAGCATCCTCAAGCCGTGAAATATGCGATCAGGCACCAGAGATATGTGGTTCCTGTCCAGTTGCAGCAGCTGGGTGTCCGGCGGGACGTCGGGCGGGATCTCCTTCAAGCGTGACAGACTGCAGGTGACGTTAAGGCCGTGCGGAGGGCTTTCGGAGCGCTGGCAGGTGCATCCCTTGGGACAGGTGCTGGCAGACGGAAAGCACAGGACCATGAGCACCAGGCTCTGCAGCAGCAGACACATGGGGATGGAGCGCGAAAGCCACAGGTCCAACGGCGTCATGCTGACAGGCAGTCAACATACTCGACGCCAGGGCCGTTCACGGGAGCCCCATAGCGGGACCGCGTCGTCACCAGGATCCGTGGGTCTCGTCAACACTCATCGCCTGTTTGAGCCTGCGGAGGGAGAAGACAGTGAAGTCAACAAGATAATTTATGGGTCGGAATGACACCTTCCTCCATCACTCGAAGAGAAATGCTAGTGAAACGCTTCTCTATTTGAGAGGCCTGTCAGAAAAACAGACACCAGTGCAACATTAAGTGATACGCGGCTTATCTAAAAACTGCAGTATTTGCCCATTAATCAGTTGATGTCTGACCGTTCTTAGATTATCAATGAACAGAAAGGAATTTTGTTCATTTCACTGTTCCAAAAATCTAAAATTCAGTCTCTTCTGCTTGCCAAGCATGCATTAATTTGATCAATTAGAATAGAAACAGCGACACTGTGAAATATTATTAGAATTTTTTTAATATTTTTCTATTTGAATATATTGTAATTAATTTTTGTGATTTTCAGCAGCAATTATTCTAGTTTTCAGTGTCACATGATCCTTCAAAAAAAAAAAAAAATCAACATTTCTGTTTACAAATATGTATACACACACACACACACACACACACACACAGAATGAACATTATATTTGCCATCTTGCTCTATAAATGTCAGGCATTGAAAAACCCTGTATTGTTTGATCCTTTACATTTACAGTAAATTTTTTATTCAAATTGATGCTATAATTAATGATTCACTAATGATTAGATAAATATATATGCAGGCAGAATGAAGTGAGCCTTAACGAAGCGTTCACAAATATTTGTGCATAAATGAGAGAATGTTTGCTTACAGAAATCACTCATGATTAACCAACGTTTTACATTGAACTTAAACTGAAACTACATGCATGGAAAAATAAGTTTTCTAGTTGCATTTAGTGTAAACTTCAATAAATCTGTTCAATACCCAACACCCTTGTTCTTGTGCCTGATAAATACTGCTCTGATTGTACAAATAAATGATCATTTGCAAGATATATATATATAAAAAGAGACTTCCCTCCTTAAATAGCTTCAATGCCGTAAGGGATAAATTGATTATCAGCGTATAAACGCTCTCAGGGTAACAAGACCCCACTGATCACCCTGTCAGGGTTTATTTATCAAACTAAATATTTTACCCGCTCAATAGACCAATTAGTGAGCAACTATTTCCAGACAGCTTGATTGCAGTTTAAGTAATCAGAGTAAGTATTTTGGTGAACGAGCAACACCGCATGAAGACACACACTGTTAAGGTCACTAACATACTGTAAAGCGGTTGTGTTTCACGCGGGGAGGGAGAGCTATAATTAACACACATTAACACAGAGCACATGCATACGGTGTGTGACGCCAGGCGCGGACTGATGTAAACAGCGGCTGGAAGTGTGTGTCACCTGCCCGTTTCTGAGCGCAGAGCATTTCACACAGGACTGAATTAGCGGAGCAAAAACAAGCTCATGTCTTCGGTATGTAAATAAATCAATAGTGATGTAGAAGTAAGTGTCCCAGGAGTCAGTGGCGTGGAGTGTGTGTGTGTGAGAGACTCTCGAGAGCCACTGACTGACTGAATCCCAGGCCTGTCCGGCTGATGTAATGTGTGCGTACGCCTGCCACATGCAATATATGATGGAAGATCTCACTACAAACTATTCCTGACAAGCCATCACAGAAAATGAGAAAAGAAGCCATGTGTCATTCACATGCTACTTTTGTTGAAATTCAGTTTTAGATGAATCATAAACATATTGATATTATTGCACGGCTCTCTGGAATCATTCTGATTGGTCAATCGTGACATCCAGAAGTCAAATATTCCTGAAAAACGACTGTTACCCATGGCAACAATGTTTAAATGACTGCTCATCCAGGAAACTGCACGTTTCAAAAAGGCTGTGCTTGTGTGTTAAGTACTAAGCAAATATTAAATAATATAATCACTCTAAATTGTAATGTGCATTTTCTGTAAAGCTGCTTTCAAACGATATGCATTGTGAAAAACGTCAAGCAAATAAATGTGAATATAATATATGTCTATTTATATATTTATCCGCCTCACATCAGAGTCCTGATCACATTTTCTGGGATTATTCCTTCATAATTATGTTAATTACTTACAAAACATCTGGGCTCTCGATCAACACTTAAACTGCACTGACTTATGGAGGAACATTTTTATTTAATTAAGGCCACACCTTGTTTAATTATCAATTTATCAATTATTCATTAGTTTATGAATATGACAACTAGAAGCTGTATCAAATTGTAATGCAGGCAACCATATATTTTACAGTTATGGTAAAGGGAATTTGTGAGGTAATTCACACCTTTTACTACTAAAATATTGTTATATTAAAATAAAATATGAAAATATGATTATATTAAAATTACACATACTGTTACATACATGTAGAACATTTAATATAAAATGTATTGTTACAGTAAATGAAATTCATATGATGAGTCGAACTTTTTACTATAAAAATATGAAATAATTTTTAAAAAAATATATTTTTTATTGATTATAATAAAATGACATAATGTTACATTTAAAAAACATTGTATATAATTTCATATAATAAATATAGAATTATAGCAAAGGACACTCATAAGGTAATTCACACATTTTACTACTAAATATGATTATATTATAATTTAAAATCAATTAAAATCTCTAAAAAAAATGACTAAATTACAAAAACAAATCTGATAATTGAAAATAAATTTATGAAATAGAAATTTTCTCTGTTAGGCGAGTTACTGAACACCAATTATTAGGTTTACTTATAATTTATTATAATTATAATTAAAATGAGCAATAGGAAAAGGGGGCGGGGTTTAAGCAATTGGACTAAAACACTGGAGAAGTCCTGCAAACATCACAAGAGAGAAGACTTATTTCACAATATGATCCAGTTATGGCATTTCAATTAAAAAGCATGAAACATGCATGAATGAATCAATCAATAACATGCATTTAGAAAATAGACAGATTGACTTTTAATTTCACGCTGACTTTAAACATCTAAAACTTCTATTCCAGATGCATTCTCTTAAAACATGCCTTAATACTTCAGAGGTACATTGATTTTCCTCCAAGGAAGTTTATATATTTTTCTATGATATGTTTGGTAAATTACAGACGCACCTGGCATCAGAAGAACGAACACAGACAGTCGTAATTAGACTGCCATCAGGTTTTAATATTAAAACACACATGGATCCAGATTATCAGGCAGAGCTTGGCTGCAGATCACAGCTCTGAGAAAGCCAAACACATCGTGAAGCTTTTCCCATCATCACAACACATTCAAGTTTGTAATGTGAAGATTATGGAGCTGGGGAAGGAAATCCTAATGGCTTTTATGCACATGCAATCATTTGTTTATTCAATTCAGCTGCAAAAATGATGCTGATATTTTATACTGAACTGCTCGACTTATAAACAAGCAATGTCTGATGGAGAAATGGTGTGTTTGTTTCTTCTGATGCGGGCAAACATGCATTTTCCTTCTCGCTGGATTTGACAAGCACTAAAATAAGGAGATCTTGCAGCACAAATGGCATCAGAAGATCTGAATCTGCCTCATGTCAAATGTGATGATAATCTAATCCGATATGAGCAGCAGCAGCTTTGATCCAATGCATTATCCCTGAATCAATCCTGAAATCTGACCCTTCCGGTGTGATCAAAGGGAACATCACCTTCTTCTAGCAATTTCAGCACCAGACAGCATCCAAAGCTCTCAAAGGCACAAAGCTAAGTGCTGAAAATAACTTTTCTCCACTTGTAAAGCAGCGATGAGTGATCTAACAGATCTCCACACCCTACAGAGAACATGGGAAGCAGGATTGCATCCAATAAACATGACTATTAGTTCCATTATGAGGGATGAATCAATGACTGGGAAGAAGTTGCTCATGCATGGCTGGTTCCAATCAAGCAGACGTGCCAGATGCACTGCAAATCCTAAGCGCAATCAATGATCTGTCAATGGCCATTCAAAAGGTGCAGATCATGTTAAGCGCTGCAAACAAACACCAGCTGACGCACGAACAATTCCTTATTTCATCCCCAATCCCAGCAGGTTCAGCCTGCAGGTCTCCGCATGCACATGCATGTGTGGCACAGACGAATGCATGCCAGTCTCTGTCCATCATGTGTGTTTATGTGCGGTTGAGCAACAGGCGACATGCGTGTGTGTCTTACCTGCGACAGAAACACTCATCGATCGCCGCAT
>JAWRVZ010000373.1:165000-207500 GCA_037043235.1 Rhodeus uyekii | reverse complement strand
TTGTATGATAATTCTTCACATTAAACCATGTATTCTGTTGAGTGAGTTTCAGGTCCTTTGGAGAGAAGAAGTGGGGGGGGGAACATATTGAAATGCAAGAGTGAGATTGGGCTGTTGTGCCCAGCAGGTTGTGTCTCTGAGGGATGCGGATTAAGACGATATGTCACAGCATGATGCGTCTCGTGAACAGTTTCGTGTGAATAGTCTCGGCCAATCTGGTCCACCTTACAGTGTGTGTGTGTGTGTGGATTGTACATGGACTTGGCTATTACGAACCAGCAAATTGTTCAGAAATTGCAGCACAGATGATGTATAAAGCAACAATTTACTTCCAAAATGCATTCAGAAGGTGTTTTTCCACTGAGAAAGAGTCATTTAATCTACAGTGTGTGAAAAAGTGTTCGCCCCCTTCCTGATTTCTTATTTTTTTGCATGTTTTTCACACTTAAATGTTTCAGATCATCAAACAAATTCAAATATTAGTTAAAGATAACAAGTAAACACAAAATGCAGTTTTAAATGAAGGTCGTTATTATTAAGGGAAAACAAAACGTAACTGTGTTTCATCACTCCTGAGTTCAGTTCCTCCAGCCGCACTCATCCTCTTTCACTAATGTTTGGATTTGTTTGATGATCTGAAACATGTAAGTGTGACAAACATGCAAAAAAGGAAGAAATCAGGGGGGGAAAACACTTTTTCACACACAGTAATTGAGTGTTTCATGCCCATTGTTTGTGCCTTACACTTCTCTGTGGAAGCAAAACGAGTGTGTTTGGAAGCACAATAAGGGTTTGCGCCGACACACTCGCGCTGCAGCTGCAGTCTCATGGCTTGATATGATTTTCAAGAATCAAATTGGCAGGTTGCTGTGTAGCATGTAATTAAGAGTTCTCCCTCCGTTCTGTGCCGCATTGATACACTGAATCTGATTGGCAAACAAACAAAACAAACCAAAAGAACGGCAGACGAACCCAAACTGCTCCTTCATTAATTTGCAAAGGGACTGATTTGGAACAAGACATTTACACTCCTGCTTTTGAAAGGTCATGCTTTGTAACGCTCATTTGCATACTAAGTGGTAAATTATTTTTCAGCCAATAGGCAGGTGTGGGAGGGTGTGGGAAAGGGGCGGCCGGTCATCAGTCTTTAACTGCACCCGAATACAATCACTGCCGAATCGAGGCCACACACAGCAGATAGTTCATGTCAGCGCGAGCAAATTAGCCTAATTAATCTATCATCAGCATGCATCTCATATAGACCCATCAAACTCACACACACACGCATGTATACGCACATACACACTCTCTCTTTGGTTGTTTGGAATGATATTTTTGCTATATTTTATAGCTTTTTTCTCATCATAGATACACAAAATGTGCATATGGACGATATACATGTATACATGTATATTTTGTGTATGCATGATGATCTACTACATATGCAAAACTGTGTTGCACAGAACATAACACACTGTATCTACATTAACATTTATTGATTTAGACCCAAAATGAGAAACACAATGTGCTTAACCTTCCCTCTCATGACGAATGGCATATTTTATGAAGGAATGAAAGCTTTTTGAATTTGATCAGAGTTACAACTTTACACAAGATTAGATTCAAATGCCAAAATGAATATATTTTATTACTGAGATTTTTTTCTCCATTAGATATTTATCGGCTCTTTTTACACCTGATGTTAAGATGCGTTTTAGTTGATCGGATCACAAAAAAATAATTTTTTGTGTGTGAAAATAATACATTCATGTATTTATCAGACACTTTTATCCAAAGCGACTTGCATTGCATTCAAGAAACACATTGATATTCTAATCAGTTCTTGCTTTCCCTGAGAATCGAACCCACGACCTTGATGTTGCAAGCGCCGCTCTCTAATGTTTGAGATACAGGAAAGCTCGTTTACACTTCATGTTTTAATCTGTTTCTTTTGTCCTCTTTCAACCACTTCTGTGTGATTTCTTAGAGAAGAAGGTCTATGGGATCGTAAATGTTCAGGTGTTTTGATTCAATGGACAAATTCAGTTTTCTATGAAAGCAATTCGTTTGAATGCGTTTTCATCTTTCTCTGGAATTGGTCAAAACTCAAAACAATTCAGATCCCGTATTTAGTGTCGTCTACTTTGGGAAAAACACATCTTAATACCATAAAAACATGTATTCCTAAAGTTTTCCACCTGACTGTATCTTTAAATAGCCTCTGATTTGTTCTTATCATTGGGTCTCATCAGAACTTCTCTTATAAAATAGCATTTTCTCCCCCCCCCCCAGTGTAAACTAAAAATTGATAAATGCAAAACTAATGTTTAACAGCAAACATGTTGAAGATTATCCTTTAGGCTGTAGATTAATTAAATGATAAGCTATTTCCTCACAAAAGCGTCCTCTTGTTTCCTTCCAGTTTCCCGCAGTGTTACGAATCTTTTGCTAACCTCGCCTTCAAACGGCTTTGTGAAACTGCAGACTTTTCAATCACTAGATAGATGCTTCATGATTAATGCAAGTCTAATTCTGCAACTGGCATTGAGTTACGATTTCAGAAATATTTTATTGTACATTTTAATCTAATTGTATGTACAAATGTGCTCCGTTTTGACAAAAAACGTGCAGTTGGATTTACTTTATAACTGAAATCACAATTCAATTTCACTAAGAAATGGCAAGTAACACCAACAAATCTGTATGTAAAACCAATACTCTTTGTTTTATTAACAACGTTTCTTTGACTGTGATAAAGCAGGTTTAGTGCATTGGATAGTGAGAGACGGCACTGAATTAAACATGCAACACGTGAGGTCATGTGACTTCTTTCTAAAACCGTTATTGTTGCATTAATCTCTGCTTCACAAAATATTTTTAGATAACTGACTGCAGTCTGAATTTGATACCTCTCAGACCTGCATCTCTTCTGAGTGTTTAATGGCTGTATTTCTGATTATTACATTGCTCTGGAGACGTGATACGTGCTTCTTCCCCGTCTGACGGTATGCACTCGCCTCTGATAGATGCAATAAAACGATTCCCCTCCGTTTTACAGCTCTGCATATTACATTTCCATCTCCACTGATGTTTTCAACCTCTCCAAATGCGCTTGAAATGTTTCAGATCTCATCCGAACCTCTTTTGACCCCTGAATTATTCCGATCATTTACGATAATCCTCTGCGGCTCTGATCTGGCCTTTAAACTCAGTGAAAGGTCAAGCTGATCAATGCAGAACATGAGCGGTGTCACAGATCTGACTTCTCGGGAAATATCTACCGCTCCAACCATCAATGAGAGATCGGCTGATAAAAGTCTTGTTTATTCTGTCATCCTCCATCCATCATAAATGGCAGCTGAGACGATGCTTGGAATGGAATAATGCGAATACGATTTTCATCATTCGAAGAAATTGTTTTTATTGTTTTTTCCCCATGATCTGTTTTAAAGGAAACAGATGATGTGAATTTAACATGTAATGCCCTCACAGACAATGACAAGAACCTCTTCCATTTTTCTACAGATTTATTTCGGTAGTACTTTATGTTGACAGTCTGTTTCCCTTTATGTACGTACTAAATTAATTGCAATAACTGGTTAATAACCCTAAACCTACCCTTAACTCATGTAGTTATCCAGTACTTTCTTAGGTCATTACACTGGAAGTGTGTGTGTCATTCAATATTGAGTGCGACTTTAATTTCTTACAGTGATATTTACACAAAAAAGCACTGAAAATAAAACTAAAATAAACATTTCAAACAGTTTAATACCATTTAAATCGCACTATAAGATTTCTGCCAAGTGATCTTATTAAACTGCATGTTTAATTCAAGAAATGTCATCCAGCTTTTCTCTCGAAGATAAATGCAGTTATTTTTCATTGTTAGGTTTGTGCAAAAATGTCTTACTTGTTTGTTTGGCGGAGATGAGGAGAGGTTAAACATCACTTGGTTTCTCGTTTGGTTTGTTTCTCCTGCTAGAAATGGAAGGTCAAGTTAAATGCACTGCGTTGTGGAAAACAGCGCTCATCAATAAAGCTGGACCATAAGTTCAGAACATTCTCATTAATAATTCTTTCTTTGACTTTGAGCTCTCATAATTGTGTTCGATCTGGTTCAGTGGACCCAATAATAATGTATTATTTATGGTGACAGTTTTTATGCAGGCTCTTCTTAATGGAGCAGGAAGGTAAATGTCCAGCATGGGTCCCAAAGCAACTTTGCAAGGCTTCAGAAAGAAGCAATATCAGTAATGGATGCAAAATAAACATGGAAAACTTCCCAGATTTCATGTGAATCGAAGTTCAACGTTCCCATTAAGTTATGAAAGTGTTTCCCCCCCCCCCAGCAATCCATATTTTCACTGTTATACGGTAGGGGGCGCTGTTTCACGTCACTTCCTGATCAAACCACAGGTGAAGAAGAAGCAGAAACAAGTGATAGAAGCATTGCTGATGCACATGTAATCTAAACATTAAACGGCATATAAATCAAAACTGCCTGATGTTCCTGAATGAAATGTTGACCCAGGAAGAGGTTTAAGAAGGGTGTTTCTCAACTCTCTTTTGATCTTTTTTAATCAGATCTGTATGAAATGTTTGACAAAAATAAAGCGAGTTTCTCTTTTGGTCGCTTCTTTATGAAACTTTAAAAAAGCATGCAACTAGACTACATTTTCTGTTGTTGTTAAAAGCAGAGGCTCTTTTCTTTCTTTGGATGTATTATGTCAGATAGTCGTTCAACAAAATATTCTGGGAACTATGAAACCCTTGTGAAAATCTAAAATGCTTCCACTGCCTGGCAACTTTTTAAAGTCCAGCTGTAGTCAATCATTTTATCTCTTAAAACTCATCTTTGATCACCAAAATTACATATTTAAATGTTTTTTCCTTTGGGCAAAAAATGGCTTAAAATAGCTTGAATGTGACTCTACGCCCTTTTATAGGTGGAAATCATGAATATGCAAATTAGCCCCGCCTCCACTCGCTCCTACAGGCTCGTCTGCAAGTCGATGTATCAGAATGGTAATGTGTTTTATGTATTGCTCTCTACAACGTCATACGCTAATTAATACGATTAGCCTTTGATTGACTAATTTATCAAACAGACCATAATGTGTTGCTAATTTCACAAAAACCATGTTCCCGTTCTCCATCTCAGAGGTCACTGTGATTTTACCAAGACATGTTCTCAGATCAACACATTTACAGTCCAATCAGAAAATGTACTAACCTTATCCTTACTTCTAAACCCAACCCTACCCATAACTTACTCCTAAAAACAGAGGGAAACAACACTGATAAAGAAGCATCTAACTCCGGCTGTAAGCCTAAACTTGACATATATATCATATACATTCAGAGAAAATTACTATAATGTTTGCAAAATAGGAAGAATTTTCTCTTAATGTTCACATAACCAAGAAAAATGTGAAATGTTTTTTTAGCTGGGAAGGCCCAAAAATCCCTAAGGATGAGCAATCATAATAGCAAACCAAATCTTCAAGAACGATGATAAATCCACTTTCACGTCTGTTCCCTATCTCGGTTAAAAAAGGATGTTGAAAAACTAAGAAGCTTCATTAAAAAGTGCAAAAAATAGTCACGCTTATGTGGCAATTAGAGCTGCTGGATAGCACAATTACCCATCTTTTTCACATTATGGTTTAATCTCTCTCTCTCTCTCCTCTGAGCTCGGTGCCGGAGAACCACGGAACATTTAACACGGCTGTCAGATGCAGGAAGTAACGGGGAGCTGCAGTCTCATTGGCTGATTGGCCCCCCGCTGACGCTGCTCTTAAAATGGAAGTCGGAGCACAAATAATTAATGCTTTTGTTTCACCTGAGGAACACGTGTCGAGACGTTCGCAGAGGCGATGTTAGAGTAGCCATCGTTCACACAGCCTGATCAAATCAAGAGTCAAGCAAACACGCTGGAATCTGCACTTCAGATTCATTTGTCACACTGGAAAATGAAATGAAGAAATGAAATGCATTGCTTTGTGGGACACAATATGTACACTGTGCCAAATATCCAGCCAATGTCGTTCCATAGACTCCAAAAAGATGCTTTCACAACAATGCAGTAGAAGAATAGAGTAATACCTTGAGATACGAGCATAATCCGTTCCAGGACGAGCTCATAACTCGAGTTGCTCGTATCTCAAATCATTTCCCCCCATTAGAAATGACAGAAAAAAATGAATCCATTCCAGCCCTCTAAAAAAACTCCCTCATTAGTGCTAATAACAATGGAAAAAACTATAGACTATTAACTATATAAACTATTTTAAAACTATTTTAATTGCTATAGACACACACACACACACACACACACACACAATTATAGTATATAAGGATTCCTGTGATATAAAATAAAGTGTAGTTTTAATTATGAGTTCTTACCTTCGAGACAGACGATACAGTTGCAGCTAATGGAGGAGGAGGAGGAGGGAGGGATGACATAGATTACACAGATAATGCAAAAACAATACAGAAGTGTAGTGTTTCTTCCCGTGTTGTGTGTTTGATAGACTCAGAAGCTCATATGTATTGTTATTGAACACTCATAACTGGTGCTGCTCCCAGCTTAATACTGGTGAATCACTCGTTGCCCCCGGTAACCCCCGCTGTAAAACCAAGCTGCCTCTAGTGGAGATCATATGCAATTACCCATAAATGTATATAACACACACCACAGGAAGACTCGCGGGAGATACTTAGGGAAGTGGACGAACATGTGAAGTGAAGGAGTGAGATTTGCTCGAAGGCTTGCTCAGATCTCAGAATACTTGTTTGTCGGGGCGCTCGTATCTAAAGGTATTACTGTATTTGTTTCTATTAGTGAAGAACATTTAAAAAATCCAAATAACCTTTTTCTCGTCAAACTACTATGAGTCACACGGCGTTCTGAACGCACCCAACAGCCGACGACTGGTAAACTTCACGGCTTATCTTTGAGTCGTGCAACTGAAGCTTGCTTTCATCCGTCATTCTGGCTGTTCTGCCATCCGTTTGTCGGTGGAACACACAGCGTCAGTGTTTAAGGAAAGTGAATGGAGAGATAAATGGGCTTGACAGCGCAGGAGCTGGAAATGCTCTGGAGAATAAATGAGCCTGATGCATTATTTTTCCAGGCCTGTTTGAATTCAATCAGCTGCTTCAGAGCTGCTGGACGGCAGAGTCACCCGATAAAGCATTTGGTCTGGATGATATTATAGGTATTGATCATGAAGCTTCCCAGGATAACAGATCAATCCAGACCAGGCCTGAGAGTAAGGGTGCGTCTCAATCTGCTCCTCAGCTCCTGCGCTGGAGAATCAGTATAATGTGTTCACGAATCCGGGCACAGTAAAGGACGCTGGCTCACTTCACATTGGGGCATTAATGACTCTATTTCTGAACGGATGGATAAATAAATAGATGTTATTCTCTGAAAATAAGCCAGAACTACTTATATAAGATTCTTGGTGCATTTTGGAGCTCTTAATGTGCTTATTTGAACCTTTTGGAGCTTTTGTCCTTTTTGACAGCTACTGGCCGCTATTTGTCACATGCAGCTCTTAACTGTATTGGATGTGTAAAATGCCTGCTGCTCGGTCCAACGACGGTTTCCGAGGAGCGGGTGAAGGATCACTGCGCGTTCGGTCTTCTCAGTCTCGGCGAATATGCACTCGCTTATAATCTGACTCCATGTTTAAATATGACCGCGAGTTGATTTTAGAAAGCCAATTGGTCGTCGGTCATTAGTATAATAATTTGGTAAATATACATTGGATTATTCTATCGAACTTGATACTCTTATCACACTCGTTCATTCGGGTCTCAGTGTCGCTCAGAGTCTCACGCCGGCTAATCCGCGCGGATCTCACGGTCACAAATGGTCAGTCTTGGTCACTAGACAGAGGTAATTGACTAATACTGTTTAGAGGGCCGCTTTCCTAAAAGTACTTTATTTAGTCCCCATAGATCCGTATACCCGTAGTTACAATAACACTATTTCTAGTCAGAGGTCACGACCACTACTATAGATATAAGCCGACCAATATTACTTTCTCTATAGTAGCTTTGGTTTAGTCATGTCGTGGTTTCCCACGTACACTTATCTAGAATTATATTACGGTAACCAGAGGGAAGGCCCACCCTGTTTAGGTCGGTCGATCAACGTTTCGTTGCCCTAAAAGGAAATTCCATTTATTGGCCTTTACGGTCTAAGTACACTTAACTAATGCCGAAGTATTAGCCGGATCTCTAAAGCCTCAGTCGGTGGTCTCCTAATTTCCAACTCGAACTGGACTTTAGTCCGTTACTAACCTGATGCGTGTTTGCGGTAACAAGAATACACACGATCTACTAGAGTGAATAATTTAGAGGTAAGACAGAGTAAATCAAACGTAACAATTTATTAACATTCAGGTAAATGTATTGTGCCAATTACATAGTCGAATTAAAAGATAATCAATACCAACATCGAATGCTCAGAAACAGAGTAAAGATGCATACCTGAACTTTGGAAAATACGTAATGCTAAGTGTCCGAAGGCACTCAACATTACGGGCTAATCTTGGTTCTAATTTGCCTTGATGAACTCATAATGCGGAGTGTCTGTTTGGGACACTCAGCATCGTGAATGAATCTGGCCACCACAAGAGAGAGAAGCCATGAGCATTCTGATACATTTCCTTAAATACCCAGGCCAGGACAGGAACTTCTTTAAAGTGTTAAACATAACAATGGACCTTTTGGTTAATTAGCATTGAAGACCTTGGGAGGGGCAAGCCCATCCCAAATAAGCCAAACATTTCTAACTCTTTAACATTTAACACCCGTGGTTTGCTTCTTATGGGAGTAAGACCTTTGTACCAGTCACACTTAGACATTTCAATTGATACCAAACATGTATAGCTTTGTATGATAATTCTTCACATTAAACCATGTATTCTGTTGAGTGAGTTTCAGGCCCTTTGGAGAGAAGAAGTGGGGGGAAACATATTGAAATGCAAGAGTGAGATTGGGCTGTTGTGCCCAGCAGGTTGTGTCTCTGAGGGATGCGGATTAAGACGATATGTCACAGCATGATGCGTCTCGTGAACAGTTTCGTGTGAATAGTCTCGGCCAATCTGGTCCATCTTACAGATGCAGACATCTTCATTAAGATGAACCGTCTCTCCTCAGGTGTGTTTTTCCTTCACTAACAGCAGCACAAACGGCCTCTCGTCTGTGGAGAGTGTGTTTGCTCCAAACGTTTGTGCGATGCGGTTACAGCCGAAAGCCTCTGAACTCACGGCAGGAGTCTGTTCTTATTTGTTCAGCTGATGCATTATGGGAAGTTTCTCATTGACCCTACTCTGTTATGACACAACAATAGTCTGTATATTGATGGTGACGCCCTTGAGATTTTCTGCTGCAGCTGTGTCTCCGTCCTCGATGTCTCTTATTGAATTTGGCAACTTTGTGAGCGGCAGCAGCTTCAGACAGACTCTGGATTGGGTTTTAGGCCCACCGGAGCCGACGGGTGTTTAACAAGGGCTGGAGATCCGTGTGCCGGTAATGCCTGTGAAAGAGCATGGAGACGCACAGGGAGTTAAACTACAGAGTGCATATCTGAATAAAAAGAAGACCAAAGGGAATAAGAAAAAAAGACTCAATCTGTTCAGTTGTTACATGTCTGTTGTGTTTCTGTGTATTTCCCGGTTCCTCCCGGGATTCTCCCAGTGTTTTTCCACTCACCTGTCTCGTCATTAAGCACCTCGTTAGTCTGTGTCTTGTTCCCTCATCATCCCTTGTGTATGTCAACCCTGTGTTTCCTTCAGTTTTGGTCGCTTGTTGTCTAGTAACGTCAGCCGTATGTTGTGTTGTGTTTATTGTGTGTAATGTGTCATTTTAGATGAAAGTGTATTTTGAGTTGTCATTATTAAAGTGTTTTTGAGTCCTCCTCGCCTTCACCCGTGCGACCGTGACACCAGTCCAATAAACAAATTCAAGCATAACAGGCAATCAGTTTAATTTTTGAACAATCAACAGATCTTAAAATCCAATGCAAATGTGGTGCATTTGAGTATGCATGTGAGATTATTAATTTGTTTATTTGGATCCAGTGGGGTTTGACAGATGGTCCTGGACTAGTTTTGATAAAAGACTGATAAACCTCATCCTCTCTGCAGGAAGAGCGTCATCTGCCAGCGTTCCTCTGAGGAGCAGAAGAGGTAAAATATTACTGCTCTTTTAAAGCTCAGGAGACTCATCTCAGTTGTGTTAGCCAGTAAAATAAACCTAATACTCAATAGCTTTTAGTATATGTCAAAACCATGATTTATGCTTACAATGCAACTCAGGGGGAAGTGGAATGACAAGTTTAAACGGCACCTATTATGCCCATTTTTACAAGCTGTAATATGAGTCTCAGAGTCCCCAGAATGTGTCTGAAGTTTCAGCTCAAAATCCCCCACAGATCATTTATTATATCACCTTGTAAATGCCCAATTTTGAGTGGAAGGAAACACATACACATACACATTGTTTCTCACACTGTTCTCTCGATATTAAACTGGGAAACGAGAGTTTCCCTTTCATGGGAACTTCGAGCTGCGTCAGAAAACGCTAGGGGAAACCCTTGACGTCAGTCACGTGAAGATGTGTACAACCAATGGGAATTTTACGCGTGTGAATGCGAGTCACGGAAGTGACGTCATGAACAGAGCATAAAAGCGCGCCGGAACCCGGAAGTGACAGCTTTGAGTGTCTTCAGCGTGCGTGTGTCAGAGAGTTTGTGCTTGCGAGTTTCAAACCTCCCATTGGATTGCGTTGTGATTATGGCGGAGCAGACATTTAGATCGTGTGTTTCTCCTTGCACTCGTTTCATTACGGGAAAGGACACACACATTCAGTGCGTTGTCTGTCTGGGAGCGGAGCACGCTCGGTCAGCGCTTGAGGGCGGTGATTGTGAGAACTGCGAGAGGTTCTCATTGCGTACTCTCCGCTCCCGTCTGGCAGTATTTGCGGATACTAACCAGACTCGCGTTCTTCAAGGTTCGGGACCCGCTGCGGCTGAGGCTCGGCGGCGTTCTCAATCTTGGGGATCGCAAATGGATCTCACGGAAGGTTGCGGGGCGGGTGAGCCCGCCTCGCAGTTCGACTGTGCTGATCCCAGTTCCAGCCGGAGGTTGGAAGCACGCGTTTCAGGCGCGGTTTCTTCCAATCCGACTGGGACTTCGGTGCTGTCATTATCCTGCTCTGAGGAGGAGGAGGTGATTAGCATCGATCCGGTTGAGGAGGCTTCGCCACCCTCTTCACCGGCGTACGAGGAACTGATCGAGGTTGTGACACGAGCAGTCTCTCGTCTGGATATTGATTGGCCGGCAGAGACTAGGAACGCCCGTCCCAGCAAAAGTAAGTTGGATGAGCGTTACCTTCCGGCTCGTGTCGCTCCCCAGCGCCGGGCAATGCCTTTCTTCCAGGATCTCCATACTGAGGTGTCGAGATCTTGGAAGAAGCCAGCTTCCGATAGGGTGCATACATCGTCTAGTGCGATGTACGCTACTCTTACCGGAGCTCATCCTTACGGTTACGGAGGGATGCCGAAGGTGGACGAGGCTCTTGCGGGATACCTTGTGCCCCATTCGGCATCCACTATTAAAGCCCCGGCGCTCCCCACCAAACCGTTGCGAGTCACATCATCACTGGTGGGAAAAGCATATTCTGCCTCTAGTCAGGCTGCAGCGTGCCTGCACACCACGGCACTGCTGCAGGCCTACCAAGCAGATTTGCTGGGAGACCTCGATCAAGGTGGCGGTATTGGTCCCGAAGCAGTGGCAGAGCTGCGTCGGGCCATGGATTTGTCTCTCCGAGCCACTAGAGAAACGGCCTTCTCTGTCGGGCGCTCAATGGCAGCTCTGGTGGCTACGGAGAGGCATTTATGGCTCAATCTTTCAGCCATAAAGGATAAGGACAAGTTCGTTTTGTTGGACGCCCCTCTGTCCCCTTCGGCTTGTTCGGCGACGCCGTAAAAAGCGTTGTCGATAAGTTTCAGGAGGCTGCACGACAGCAGGTGGCGTTCAGCAAAGTCCTTCCCCGCCACCCTTCACGTGAGCCCAGTAGCCAAACACGGGCTCGCAGTTCCTCGTACAGGGCCTCACAGAAGGAGAGTGTTGCATCTCGTTTACCTCCCCCTAATAAAGGGAGGTCGGGACAACACTCTCGGGCCCAGCCTTCTGGTAAAAGGATGGATCTGAGGAACGTCCTAAATGCCAAGAAGGCTACCTCTAAGCGTTCCTGACGCCAGAGGCAAGCCGCACCAAGGCGGTCAGCTCCGTGTCCGGTTCCCGAGGGAGCCCGTCTCGGAGGCACTGCCCCCTCTAAGGAGGGTCCTAGAGCATTCCACCAGTACGGTGTCCGGAAACCCCGGCCCTGTGGTGTCTCTGCTCGTATCAGAGATCAGTCTCGAGAGGCTGATTCCCTTAGTAGAGTTCCAGGCCGCATGGTTGCGTCTGCCGGGCATCTCTCAATGGGTCCTGCGCACAGTAACCTCCGGGTACAAAATTCAATTCGGGGCTTCACCACCCCGTTTTATGGGGATCCTATCGTCCGCGGTAGGGCCCCAGCAGGCTCTGATTATGGAACAGGAAGTAGACTCTCTGCTGGAGAAAGGGGCCATCGAGTATGTGCCCCTTACAGACAGACAGTCCGGTTTCTTCAGCCGATACTTCATAGTTCCGAAGAAGGATGGAGGGTTGCGGCCCATTCTGGATTTGCGTCTTCTAAATCGCACTATCTTGCGTCTAAAATTCAAAATGTTGACGCTCAGGCAGATTGTGACGCATATCAGGTCCGAGGACTGGTTCGTCACAATCGACCTAAAAGACGCATACTTCCACATCTCCATCCTTCCTCAGCATCGGAAGTTCCTACGGTTCGCCTTCGGGGGGAAGGCGTACCAGTATCGTGTACTTCCGTTCGGCCTATCGCTCTCACCCCGCACGTTCACGAAGGTCGTGGACGCTGCACTGGCTCCGTTGCGGTTACAGGGCATCCGTGTCCTCAATTATATAGACGATTGGCTAGTAATAGCCCAATCGTCTCAGTTAGCAGCACGTCATCGAGATGTCGTGCTTGCTCACATGCAAGAGCTGGGGTTAAGGTTGAACACCAAGAAGAGTGTGCTTTCTCCTGCTCAGAGAACCACCTTCTTGGGAGTCATTTGGGACTCGGAAACAATGTCTGCTCGGCTATCCCCCGGGCGCATTCATTCCATTCAATCAACTGTCGAGAGCATAAAATTAGGCCAGCTACGCACTGTCAAACACTTTCAGAGAGTGTTAGGGCTCATGGCAGCAGCGTCCAGCGTTATACCGCTCGGCCTGCTGCACATGAGACCCCTGCAGTGGTGGCTCAGGACCAAAGGGTTTTCCCCGAGGGGCAACCCGCTTCGCACAATCAAGGTCACGAGGCGATGCCTACGCACCTTGACCCTGTGGAAGAACATCTGGTTCCTGTCACAAGGCCCCGTGTTGGGGGCTCCGTCTCGACGAGTAACTCTGTCAACGGATGCCTCCCTCACAGGTTGGGGGGCGGTTCTGAGGGACCGCTCCTCACAAGGGCTTTGGAGCCTGCGGCACCAGTCCTGGCACATAAACCTGCTGGAGTTACTGGCGGTCCGCAGAGCGCTACTTGCTTTCCTCCCAGACCTAATTGGGCATCATGTCACTGTTTTCACAGACAGCATGACAGTGGTGGCTTACATCAATCACCAGGGAGGTCTTCGTTCTCGTCCGATGTACAAATTGGCGAGACAAGTTCTTCTCTGGGCCCAGGGCAAGCTGCTCTCACTCAGGGCAGCTCACATCCCTGGAGTCCAGAACATAGGAGCAGACTTCCTGTCGAGGCAGGGGCCGAGGCCCGGGGAATGGCGGCTCCACCCCGAGGTGGTGGAGCAGATTTGGAAGAGATTCGGGAAGGCACAGGTAGACCTGTTTGCCTCGGTCGAGAATACTCATTGCCCTCTATGGTTCTCCTTAACGTACCCAGCGCCGCTGGGGCAGGATGCCATGATGCAGGTGTGGCCGAGGCTACACCTGTACGCTTTTCCCCCGATTGTTCTGCTCCCGGGAGTTCTGGCCAAAGTTCGTCGGGACAGGGTCCGTCTCACGCTGGTGGCCCCCTTTTGGCCCAGCAGGATCTGGTTCTCGGACCTGATATCCCTCCTAGACGGAGTCCCCTGGGAGATTCCGGTCAGGGGGGATCTTCTGTCCCAGGCGGAGGGTTGTGTTATTCACCCCCGTCCAGAACTTCTGAAGCTGAAGGTCTGGCCCCTGAGGGGGTCCAGTTCTTCGAATCTGGTCTCACAGCCGAGGTTGTAGAGACCATCCTTCAGTCCAGAGCTCCCTCCACGAGGAAACTCTACGCTCTAAAGTGGAAACTCTTCTCTGCTTGGTGTAGCGTAAGGCAGTTAAACCCAGTAACCTGTCCCGTTGGCAAAGTGCTGGAGTTCCTGCAGGAGAAGTTTGCGACAGGGTTGGCCCCTTCTACCTTGAAGGTTTATGTGGCTGCCATAGCGGCTTGCCACATACCTTTGGGAGGGGTGTCCTTGGGCAGGGACCCCCTAGTCTCTCGTTTCCTTCGTGGCACTCTAAGGCTGAGACCTGTGGCACAGACCAGGGTTCCTGCCTGGGACTTGTCTTTGGTACTCCAAGGCCTGTCCCAGGCACCCTTTGAACCATTAGAGGAGCTTCCTATTAAACTCCTCTCCCTAAAGACCCTTCTTTTGCTGGCTATCACCTCGCTTAAGAGGGTCGGGGATCTTCAAGCTCTCTCGGTGGTTCCTTCTTGCCTCGAGTTTGCGCCCGGGATGACGAAGGTTTTTCTTCACCCGAGGCCAGGCTATGTCCCTAAGGTTCTTACGAACGTGGCTCGGTCTATCATGCTACAGGCCTTCTGTCCTCCCCCCTTTGACGATCATGAGCAGGAGCGAAAGAACAAGGTCTGTCCAGTACGAGTACTGGACGCTTACGTCCTCAGGACTGCTACCTGGCGTAAGTCAAACCAACTGTTCGTTTGTTTTGGGACCCCTGAGGGGGCTCCAGCTTCCAAACAAACCCTAAGCCGATGGATAGTCGAGGCTATCTGTCTGGCTTATGAGTCGGCCGGACATGCTTCTCCCCTGAGGGTCCGGGCCCACTCCACTAGGAGCGTGGCGACCTCCAAGGCGTTTCTCTCAGGAGTTTCCCTTGCTGATGTTTGTGCTGCGGCTGGCTGGTCCTCACCGCACACCTTTATGAGATTCTATCAGTTAGATCTCGATTCCGCTCCGGGAACGAGGGTGCTCTCTCAGTGAGCTGAGACACATCCGTAGGCCGGCGTCGCTGAGGTGACGTTGGTATAACGTTCCCCTAGCGTTTTCTGACGCAGCTCGAAGTTCCCATGAAAGGGAACGTCTCGGGTTACGTATGTAACCCTGGTTCCCTGAAGGGGAACGAGACGCTGCGTCTTCGCCTCAGCTCCTTGCGCCTCCGGGCCCGCTTCAGACACTCTTTTGCTGTCACTTCCGGGTTCCGGCGCGCTTTTATGCTCTGTTCATGACGTCACTTCCGTGACTCGCATTCACACGCGTAAAATTCCCATTGGTTGTACACATCTTCACGTGACTGACGTCAAGGGTTTCCCCTAGCGTTTTCTGACGCAGCGTCTCGTTCCCCTTCAGGGAACCAGGGTTACATACGTAACCCGAGACGATTTTAACCTCTGAATATTCCAGCTCTAAATGAATCTCATTGGTGATTCTTCACTCCTGTGGGAAGAAGAGGAGAGATCAGATGAGGCAGAACCACATGTGGAAACGTTCATGTGTGCTTCATTACAGTCCCTGACATCCGTCCCCACTTTCCACATTCATAAAACATATAAAAAATTCAGACTTATCGCGGGGCATGAGGATGGATGTGGCTTCTGACTCTGGGTTTCACATGAAATCTTCATCATTTTCCCCTGCAAAAAGTCCTCAAAATATGAATGTGCAGCTACTCAAACCTCAGATGTATTAAACTATAACACCCAAATGTGAAAGAATAAAGGCGTTAAATGAGACGAGGGAGACTTCTCTGCCCAGAGCAAACAAAGTCGTGTGTTTGTTGAGGGATGTTTATGATCTAATTACAGCGAGGGAAGCCTCTTTCTTTCCATCTCTTTATCTGATGTGCAATAGATTTGCTCTCTCTCTTTGTGTGTGTTTAATTGTGTTTTGCAGCGTCGCGCTTATGATCACATTTGTTTGAGTTGTGCGGAGAGGGACAGGATGATTATTACATTTCATGGAAATTACCAATAAGTCTACAGGAGTCATATGATAAAGTAACACATTTACATTTAATAATTCAACAGACTTTCATTTTTTTAATCTAACACGACTTACAAATGAAGAAAAGCAAGCAATTTATCACACAAGAGCATCAATATTAGTGTGCAACTATAGAAAATGTGAGTCGTTTTTGCCTGATGCTAATGATAATTTTATGGCATTGCAATGCGGTTGCATAATCTATGCCAGTGTTCACGTCTTTCTTTGTTTTTATACAGTCAGTTAGCAGCAAAACAATTTATGAAGCTACTTATGGTTTTGTGCAGAAACCTTGAACAGCCAATATCATCTAATCTACAGAACATTTTCTGACCGTACATTTAGCATCTGGACTAGTAACTCAATTCAACTTAAAACACTTTAAAACTAAAGGTGGAAGAGTTTTATCTGTAGCAGATGATTGATGTGATCTGCACACTCACCAGGAACAAACCCACGGACCCAATGTGATTCTGACAAAGTACAGCCTTGAATCTTACGAAACTGAGACCAGGGCCATCCGAAGTGTCATAAACCACCTCAGTTTAGCGTTCGCAAGAAATTAATTCCAACGCTCAATGGTTTGAACTTGACCCTCGCGCTGAGGAGGAGAATAAACCTGCTGTACTTACGTCGCCATCGTGTCTGGCTATTTCCTTTATAGGCACTTAAGCACAAGAAACGACCATTAATATTCTCGAGTGGCGAGAGGTCACCTTAACATACTGCGACCTTCAGAAAGGTCAAGATGGAAAAGGTGATTCACTCCCATGGTGGGGAATTTTATTCAATTCATTCCCACGGTTTCCTTCCGATAATCTTATTAATGGTTTAACATACAGAAACTGCTGAATCAGCAGATATATAGATGGATGTTTGACATGCAGTACATTTTGGAAGTTCATGTCCTGCAGTGGGAAATACTGTAATCCATCTAGAACGATTTCAAGCAGCATTTCACTAATTCTTTTATAAATATGTATGCAGTCTCTATGAGCTTGTATTAATAAAGAAATTACATTAAATATTTGTACCCTTTAAATTAATGGCACACCACAGGAAGTCAAGACAAAAGATGGAGGAAGGATTGATAGACAGATGGATGGACGGACAGAAGGATGGATGGACGGACAGAAGGATGGATGGACGGACAGAAGGATGGACGGACAGATGAATGGATGGACGGAGTCAATAGGCAGAAGAATAGATAGATAGATACACTCACCTAAAGGATTATTAGGAACACCTGTTCAATTTCTCATTAATGCAATTATCTAATCAACCAATCACATGGCATGTAGGGGTTGTTCCTGATCAAGACAATCTCCTGAACTCCAAACTGAATGTCAGAATGGGAAAGAAAGGTGATTTCAGCAGTTTTGAGCGTGGCATGATTGTTGCTGCCAGACGGGCCGCTCTGAGTTTTTCACAATCTGCTCACTTACTGGGATTTTCCCGCACAACCATTTCTAGGGTTTACAGAGAATGCTGTGAAAAGGGAAAAACATCCAGTATGCAGCAGTCCTGTGGGAGAAAATGCCTTGTTGATGCTAGAGGTCAGAGGTCATGGGCGACTGACTCAAGCTGATAGAAGAGCAACTTTGACTGAAATAACCACTCGTTACAACCGAGGTTTGCAGCAAAGCATTTGTGAAGCCACAACACGCACAACCTTGAGGCGGATGGGCTACAACAGCAGAAGACCCCACCGGGTGCCACTCATCTCCACTACAAATAGGAAAAAGAGGCACAATTTGCACAAGCTCACCAAAACTGGACGGTTGAAGACTGGAAAAATGTTGCTGGTCTGATGAGTCTCGATTTCTGTTGAGACATTCAGACGGTAGAGTCAGAATTTGGCGTAAACAGAATGAGAACATGGATCCATCATGCCTTGTTGCCACTGTGCAGGCTGGTGGTGGTGGTGTAATGGTGTGGGGATGTTTTCTTGGCACACTTTATGCCCTTTAGTGCCAATTGGGCATCGTTTAAATGCCACGGCCAGCCTGAGCATTGTTTCTGACCATGTTCATCAATTCATGACCACCATGTGCCATCCTCTGATGTTGCTTCCAGCCGGATAATGCACCGTCACAAAGCTCGAATCATTTCAGATTGGTTTCTTGAACATGAACATGAGTTCACTGTACTAAAATGCCCCACAGTCTCCAGATCTCAACCCAATAGAGCATATTTGGGATGTGGTGGAACGGGAGTTTCGTGTCCTGGATGTGCATCCCACAAATCTCCATCAACTGCAAGATGCTCCTATCAATATGGGCCAACATTTCTAAAGAATGCTTTCAGCATCTTGTTGAATCAATACCACGTAGAATTAAGGCAGTTCTGAAGGTGAAAGGGGGTCAAACACAGTATTAGTGTGTGTTCATAATAATCCTTTAGGTGAGTGTAGATAGATGGATAGATTTGACTCTCTCCCTTTCCTCCTCTTTCTCTTCCAGAGCTCAGTGAGATCAGTGTGGAATTCATTAAGCTTTGACTTCTGTCCGATCTAGATGAATATGTTGCTGTAATTGGTTCAAACCTGACAGTTTATAAAAGAGCTTCACACATCCCAGGAGTCAATAGCGCTCCTTTCGCAGCCTCTAACAAGACGAAGCGTTAGCCACTTAGCAAAGGTCAAGGACGGGAAGAGCTAGTCAGCTGATCGATCCATTAACCAGCTGCCGTTCTCTATATGTGAGAGGCTAATGAAGGCCTTCTTCACCCAAGAGAAACGATCATCACATCTCTCTTCCAGAAATCCACAAGCACCTGAAGAACCCACGGAAGGAAATTCTCTGGAAACGTTCATGACGGATTGTGTGACTACATTAAATGCATCAGTATACGCTATTTAAATAATGCATTGGAAATTGTTGAAATTAACATAAAGATAAATACATGTATAAATATATATATTTTTAAGGGGATGCAATGGTCACTTTGATCACAACCAATCAGAAATCAATATTTAGGCAGAAGAAGGACAGTACAAATACAAAAAGCTCAAATAATAATACAGTAAATACGTAAAGAGGGTTTGTGAAGCCATGTTTTCAGAGAGCATTCACACTCCTGACTCGCTTGTCATCTTCAGGTCACTGGCATTGCACTAGACGAGTCACGGAATGGGAATTGAAGAAGGGAGAAGGTGTGTGTGTGTGTGTGTGTGTGAGAGAGAGAGAGAGGGAGAACAAGAGAGAGAGAGAGAGAATGAAATAGACAGAAAGGGCTAATTTTAGCTCGCGGTGATAAACCTTGCTACCCTGTGGGACAGGCTGATATCAAAGGGAACGCATGCTGACTCGGTTGCCATGGTGAGCATAATTCAGCTTGGATGTCTCCTAATTGGAAAGCTGGGATATATAGGGGGACAATTAAATATAAAAAGGCCGCATATTTGAAACGACTAGCAAGAATAACACGTGCAACTTTTCCAAGGCCGCGTTCGTGACTGAGAGGGAGGTTTCGTACGGGTTTCACGAGATCAATGGTGCGGCGGACGTGGAGAGTTACAGAAAGCACAAGCGCTCACTGTATTTACAGTGAATGTCAGAGGAATCTCATGTGTGGGATCTTTCTCTGGCCAGACCTCACATTTGGCTGCATGTTGAATCAGACAATGAAAACAGATCTGTTTGATAATGTATGTGACAATAATCTTTTTCACACATACATCTTTACTGGTAACTGACTGGTTAGAGGTCATATGAGAACAGGACCCTTTCTTAAATAGCAGTAAATTGGTTCTGTGTGAACAATGTCTTAACGGTAAAAAGTCTGAATGCCTTTGCTTGTGTCAACAGCATGTTTTACTGGTAAAGTCATTCTGGCAACTTTACAGTAATGTACAAGGATTATTGTTTTAAAGGGGCTATTGTTGATATGATTGGTCTAGGCAGATTAGATCTGCTACATTTCTGCTGTAGATTATTGCTGCTGCTGTAGATTATTGATGCTGCTGCTGCTGATTATGGCTGCTTCTCCTGTTGCTGACGAGTATTATTCCTGCTGCTGTAGATTATTATTGCTGCTGATGATGATTATTGCTGATGATGATTATTGCTGCTGCTGCTGCTGCTGATGATGATTATTGCTGCTGCTGATGATGATTATTGCTGCTGCTGCTGATGATTATTGCTGCTGCTGATGATGATTATTGCTGCTGCTGCTGCTGCTGATGATTATTGCTGCTGCTGCTGATGATGATTATTGCTGCTGCTGCTGCTGCTGCTGATGATTATTGCTGCTGCTGCTGCTGATGATGATGATTATTGCTGCTGCTGCTGATGATGATTATTGCTGCTGCTGATGATGATGATTATTGCTGCTGCTGCTGCTGATGATGATTATTGCTGCTGCTGCTGCTGCTGCTGATGATGATGATGATTATTGCTGCTGCTGCTGATGATGATTATTGCTGCTGCTGCTGCTGCTGATGATGATGATTATTGCTGCTGCTGCTGCTGATGATGATGATTATTGCTGCTGCTGCTGATGATGATGATTATTGCTGCTGCTGCTGCTGATGATGATTATTGCTGCTGCTGCTGCTGATGATGATTATTGCTGCTGCTGCTGATGATGATGATTATTGCTGCTGCTGCTGCTGATGATGATTATTGCTGCTGCTGCTGCTGATGATGATGATGATTATTGCTGCTGCTGCTGCTGATGATGATTATTGCTGCTGCTGCTGCTGATGATGATGATGATTATTGCTGCTGCTGCTGCTGCTGATGATGATGATTATTGCTGCTGTTGCTGCTGCTGCTGATGATGATTATTGCTGCTGCTGCTGATGATTATTGCTGCTGCTGCTGCTGATGATGATTATTGCTGCTGCTGCTGATGATGATGATGATTATTGCTGCTGCTGCTGCTGCTGATGATGATGATGATTGCTGCTGCTGCTGCTGCTGCTGATGATGATTATTGCTGCTGCTGCTGCTGATGATGATTATTGCTGCTGCTGCTGCTGCTGATGATTATTGCTGCTGCTGCTGATGATGATTATTGCTGCTGCTGCTGCTGATGATGATTATTGCTGCTGCTGCTGCTGATGATGATGATTATTGCTGCTGCTGCTGATGATGATTATTGCTGCTGCTGCTGATGATTATTGCTGCTGCTGCTGATGATGATGATTATTGCTGCTGCTGCTGCTGCTGATGATGATTATTGCTGCTGCTGCTGCTGATGATGATTATTGCTGCTGCTGCTGCTGCTGATGATGATTATTGCTGCTGCTGCTGATGATGATTATTGCTGCTGCTGATGATGATTATTGCTGCTGCTGCTGATGATGATGATGATTGCTGCTGCTGCTGCTGATGATGATGATTATTGCTGCTGCTGCTGATGATGATTATTGCTGCTGCTGCTGATGATTATTGCTGCTGCTGCTGCTGATGATGATGATGATTATTGCTGCTGCTGCTGCTGCTGATGATGATTATTGCTGCTGCTGCTGCTGATGATTATTGCTGCTGCTGCTGATGATTATTGCTGCTGCTGCTGATGATGATGATTATTGCTGCTGCTGCTGCTGATGATGATGATGATTATTGCTGCTGCTGCTGCTGCTGCTGCTGATGATTATTGCTGCTGCTGCTGATGATGATGATTATTGCTGCTGCTGCTGATGATGATGATTATTGCTGCTGCTGCTGCTGATGATTATTGCTGCTGCTGCTGATGATTATTGCTGCTGCTGCTGCTGATGATGATTATTGCTGCTGCTGCTGCTGCTGATGATGATGATTATTGCTGCTGCTGCTGCTGCTGCTGATGATTATTGCTGCTGCTGCTGCTGATGATTATTGCTGCTGCTGCTGCTGCTGCTGATGATGATTATTGCTGCTGCTGATGATGATTATTGCTGCTGCTGCTGCTGCTGCTGATGATGATGATTATTGCTGCTGCTGCTGCTGATGATGATTATTGCTGCTGCTGATGATGATTATTGCTGCTGCTGCTGATGATGATGATTATTGCTGCTGCTGCTGATGATGATTATTGCTGCTGCTGCTGCTGCTGCTGATGATGATGATTATTGCTGCTGCTGCTGATGATGATTATTGCTGCTGCTGCTGCTGCTGCTGCTGATGATTATTATTGCTGCTGCTGCTGCTGATGATTATTGCTGCTGCTGCTGCTGCTGCTGATGATGATGATTATTGCTGCTGCTGCTGCTGCTGATGATGATGATTATTGCTGCTGCTGCTGATGATGATTATTATTATATTATTCCTGCTGCTGTAGATTATTATTGCTGCTGATGATGATTATTGCTGCTGATGATGATTATTGCTGCTGCTGATGATTATTGCTGCTGATGATGATTATTGCTGCTGCTGCTGCTGATGATGATGATTATTGCTGCTGCTGCTGCTGATGATGATGATTATTGCTGCTGCTGCTGCTGATTATTGCTGCTGCTGATGATGATTATTGCTGCTGCTGCTGATGATGATGATTATTGCTGCTGCTGCTGCTGCTGATGATGATGATGATTATTGCTGCTGCTGCTGATGATGATGATTATTGCTTCTGCTGCTGCTGATGATGATTATTGCTGCTGCTGATGATGATGATTATTGCTGCTGCTGCTGATGATTATTATTGCTGCTGCTGATGGTGATTATTGCTGATGCTGTATATTATTGCTGCTGCTGATGATTATTTCTGCTCCTCCTGCTGATGATTATTGCTGATGATCTTGTTAATTATTGCTGCTGCTGTTAATTATTGCCATTGCTGATGCTACTGCTGGTGCTGTTAATTATTACTGTGTCTAGTTATTGCTTCTGCTGCAAAGCAATTACAGGTACAGTTACTACCAATACACACAAAATAAAGTATAAAAATAAAGTATCATGATATAACTTTCAATAGTTATAGTGTCATGATATAACAAAGTTCAATTAACTTATTACTTGTAGAGGAATAAAAGGAAGAGAAAAAGAAAAAGAAATTTTATAAATTCATGCACACCACTTAAAAGTACCATGGATGTGCTGTTCTAAAATATATCTAAAATGTATAATTAGCACCACCATCAGGCCGATTGGAGTGAGCCTTGATGACGTTGTAGATGGGGTGGATACTACCATCCATCAAAGGTTCTCTATGACTTCTGGTTTGGTCTGTCTAATCACCTTTAGGATGGAATGCTGATCATTGGAATTCTGACAATTACAATACTGGGTTTCAATCAGGCATCTCAAATTGGCCAAATACTGGTCTGTTAATCATTCTGGTCAAAATTTCTGAAAGCATAAAACCAAGAGAAGTCTTTGTTTTAAAATATCAAATCGCCATATTGGGTTTTCCACCAGTGTGGTGTGACAGGGCTGTGATTTTCCTTTTGGAAAAGGGATGAAAAAATAAAATGTTCATCTATCAGATCAGGATGACAAATTAAAATCATGAAAAAAAGATGAATAATTAATTTGTTCATTACCAGACAAAGACATCCGCAAAAGTTAATAAAGATTCCCCGTCTCTTAAAATGGCCCTGAGACGCAGACAATTCCGGGTGATTCATCAAACCACATCGTCTCCCTACGAAAACCCCTCGATGGCTTCCTTCCCGTTCCCGGTCATCCGTCTCTCGCTGCAGCAGGTGAGACTCCAGGGCCATCTGGGTTAAAGGAAGATTCTGGGTTCATTTATGAGTCAAGATTGATTGACAGCAGCTGTAAATGCTGTATATTTTGCAATATAATAAAGCTGAAGTATAATCAAGCTGAAGGATAATAAAAGCAATAATTCAGCTTAGGTCTGCACATTTGCTTCTAAACATCGGGCCCATGTGTCTGCTGGACTTCCACTGTAAGTTAATAATCCACAGCAGCAAAGTGAGTCATTTTCAGTGCTGATTCAGGTCTATTTCCATCTGCTCCTGTCTTACATCAAGAGAGAGAGAGAGAGAGAGAGAGAGAGAAAGAGAGAGAAAGAGAAAGAGAGAGAGAATCGTATAAAAATAAAATCGCATAACAGCCTCCATAGGATCCCGTTATTGGGTGTAAAACTTCTGTGCCTTTATGTGTACACACACACACACACACGATACAAATATGATACAAATGTTCATTACTGCTGAAATGTAATGCTGACTACAACAGTTTCATCAGTCAGAATCTTAGTCTTGATGTGTATGTGATATATGATTTCAAATATGAAATATGATATAGCCTGTATCTTTTTTACATTTGCATAAAATTACATCACACTTTAAAAGTTATTCATTTTCTATCATTAAATTGCTATCATAAACCACTGTGCCGTCACAGTAATTTGTTTGATTTGTTAATCAGTATTTCTAAATAAAGCCTTCATTAGCTCTAATTAGCAGCTGTTCATAAAGCATACTTTCCTCTCTTCCAGGAAGCACCTTAGACTCAAAGTTATGTTTGTTTGATGTTTGTCATGATGATCCCTGACTGTGATTAAGATAAAGGATGTTGAGTGTGACGTCACGTGTGATCAAGTAACGTCAGACCTCTTAATTTAAACACGTGATCAAATGATCCTTGATTCGTTACTCACTGCGTTCCTTCGTTACTCTCGTCTTTCATTCATTCATCTCTGCGCTCCTTCGTTACTCTCTGTGTTCCTTCGTTACTCTCGTCTTTCCTTCATTACTCTCTGCGCTCCTTCATTACTCTTAGCGTTTCTTCTTTACTCACTGCGCTCCTTCGTTACTCTCAGCATTCCTTTGTTACTCTCAGCATTCCTTCGTTACTCTCAGCGTTCCTTCGTTACTCTCAGCGTTCCTTCTTTACTCTCAGCGTTTCTTCTTTACTCACTGAGCTCCTTCGTTACTCTCAGCATTCCTTCGTTACTCTCAGCGTTTCTTCTTTACTCTCAGCGTTCCTTCGTTACTCTCTGAGCTCCTTCGTTACTCTCAGCGTTCCTTCGTTACTCTCTGCGCTCCTTCGTTACTCTCTGCGTTCCCTCGTTACTCTCTGCGTTCTTTTGTTACTCACGCGTTCCTTCGTTACTCACTGCGTTCCTTCGTTACTCTCTATGCTTCTTCGTTACTCTTGGTGTTCCTTCAATACTCACTGCGCTCCTTCGTTACTCTCTGTGTTCCTTCGTTACACTCGTCTTTCCTTCATTACTCTCTGCGCTCCTTCGTTACTCTCAGCATTCCTTCTTTACTCACTGCGCTCCTTCGTAACTCTCAGCGCTCCTTTGTTTCTCTCAGCGTTCCTTCGTTACTCTCAGCGTTCCTTCGTTACTCTCAGCGTTCCTCCGTTACTCTCAGCGTTCCTTCTTGACTCACTGCGTTCCTTCGTTACTCTCAATGCTTCTTCGTTACTCTTGGTGTTCCTTCAATACTCACTGCGCTCCTTCGTTACTCTCGTCTTTCCTTCATTACTCTCTGCTCTCCTTCGTTACTCTCGTCTTTCCTTCATTACTCTCTGCGCTCCTTCGTTACTCACTGCGCTCCTTCGTTACTCTCGTCTTTCCTTCATTACTCTCTGCTCTCCTTCGTTACTCTCTGTGTTCCTTCGTTACTCTCGTCTTTCCTTCATTACTCTCTGCTCTCCTTCGTTACTCTCTGTGTTCCTTCGTTACTCTCGTCTTTCCTTCATTACTCTCTGCGCTCCTTCGTTACTCTCAGCGTTTCTTCTTTACTCACTGCGCTCCTTCGTTACTCTCAGCGTTTCTTCTTTACTCACTGCGCTCCTTTGTTACTCACTGCGCTCCTTCGTTACACTCGGCGTTCCTCCGTTACTCTCAACGTTTCTTCTTTACTCACTGCGCTCCTTTGTTACTCTCGTCTTTCCTTCGTTACTCACTGCGCTCCTTTGTTACTCTCAGCGCTCCTTCGTTACACTCTGAGCTCCTTCGTTACTCTCAGCGTTCCTTCGTTACTCTCTGCGCTCCTTCGTTACTCTCAGCGTTCCTTCTTTACTCACTGCGCTCCTTTGTTACTCTCAGCGCTCCTTCGTTACACTCTGCACTCCTTTGTTACTCTCAGCGCTCCTTCGTTACACTCTGCACTCCTTTGTTACTCTCAGCGTTCCTTCTTTACTCACTGCGCTCCTTTGTTACTCTCAGCGCTCCTTTGTTACTCTCAGCGCTCCTTCGTTACACTCTGAGCTCCTTCGTTACTCTCGTCTTTCCTTCGTTACTCACTGCGCTCCTTTGTTACTCTCAGCGTTCCTTCGTTACTCTCTGCGCTCCTTCGTTACTCTCAGCGCTCCTTCGTTACACTCTGAGCTCCTTCGTTACTCTCGTCTTTCCTTCGTTACTCACTGCGCTCCTTCGTTACTCTCAGCATTCCTTCGTTACTCACTGCGCTCCTTCGTTACTGTCAGCATTCCTTCGTTACTCACTGCGCTCCTTCGTTACTCTCAGCATTCCTTCGTTACTCTCTGAGCTCCTTCGTTACTCTCAGCATTCCTTCGTTACTCTCAGCATTCCTTCGTTACTCACTGCGTTCCTTCGTTACTCACTGCGTTCCTTCGTTACACTCGGCGTTCCTTCGTTACTCACTGCGCTCCTTCGTTACTCTCTGCATTCCTTCGTTACACTCGGCGTTCCTTCGTTACTCACTGCGTTCCTTCGTTACTCACTGCGTTCCTTCGTTTTTCACTGCGTTCCTTCGTTACACTCGGCGTTCCTTCGTTACTCACTGGGCTCCTTCGTTACTCACTGCGTTCCTTCGTTACACTCGACGTTCCTTCGTTACTCACTGCGTTCCTTCGTTACACTCGGCGTTCCTTCGTTACTCACTGCGCTCCTTCGTTACACTCGGCGTTCCTTCGTTACTCACTGCGCTCCTTCGTTACTCACTGCGTTCCTTCGTTACTCACTGCGTTCCTTCGTTACACTCGACGTTCCTTCGTTACTCACTGCGTTCCTTCGTTACACTCGACGTTCCTTCGTTACTCACTGCGTTCCTTCGTTACACTCGGCGTTCCTTCGTTACTCACTGCGTTCCTTCGTTACACTCGGCGTTCCTTCGTTACTCACTGCGCTCCTTCGTTACTCACTGCGTTCCTTCGTTACTCACTGCGTTCCTTCGTTACACTCGACGTTCCTTCGTTACTCACTGCGTTCCTTCGTTACACTCGGCGTTCCTTCGTTACTCACTGCGTTCCTTCGTTACACTCGGCGTTCCTTCGTTACTCACTGCGTTCCTTCGTTACACTCGGCGTTCCTTCGTTACTCACTGCGCTCCTTCGTTACTCACTGCGTTCCTTCGTTACACTCGGCGTTCCTTCGTTACTCACTGCGTTCCTTCGTTACACTCGGCGTTCCTTCGTTACTCACTGCGCTCCTTCGTTACTCACTGCGTTCCTTCGTTACACTCGGCGTTCCTTCGTTACTCACTGCGTTCCTTCGTTACACTCGGCGTTCCTTCGTTACACTCGGCGTTCCTTCGTTACTCACTGCGTTCCTTCGTTACACTCGGCGTTCCTTCGTTACTCACTGCGCTCCTTCGTTACTCACTGCGTTCCTTCGTTACACTCGGCGTTCCTTCGTCACTCACTGCGTTCCTTCGTTACACTCGGCGTTCCTTCGTTACTCACTGCGCTCCTTCGTTACTCACTGCGTTCCTTCGTTACACTCGGCGTTCCTTCGTTACTCACTGCGTTCCTTCGTTACACTCGACGTTCCTTCGTTACTCACTGCGTTCCTTCGTTACACTCTGCGTTCCTTCGTTACTCACTGCGTTCCTTCGTTACACTCGACGTTCCTTCGTTACTCACTGCGTTCCTTCGTTACACTCTGCGTTCCTTCGTTACTCACTGCGCTCCTTCGTTACTCACTGCGCTCCTTCGTTACTCACTGCGCTCCTTCGTTACTCACTGCGTTCCTTCGTTACACTCGGCGTTCCTTCGTTACTCACTGCGTTCCTTCGTTACACTCGGCGTTCCTTCGTTACTCACTGCGCTCCTTCGTTACTCACTGCGTTCCTTCGTTACACTCGGCGTTCCTTCGTTACTCACTGCGTTCCTTCGTTACACTCGACGTTCCTTCGTTACTCACTGCGTTCCTTCGTTACACTCTGCGTTCCTTCGTTACTCATTGCGTTCCTTCGTTACACTCGACGTTCCTTCGTTACTCACTGCGTTCCTTCGTTACACTCTGCGTTCCTTCGTTACTCACTGCGCTCCTTCGTTACACTCGACGTTCCTTCGTTACTCACTGCGTTCCTTCGTTACACTCTGCGTTCCTTCGTTACTCACTGCGCTCCTTCGTTACTCACTGCGTTCCTTCGTTACTCACTGCGTTCCTTCGTTACACTCGACGTTCCTTCGTTACTCACTGCGTTCCTTCGTTACTCTCTGCGTTCCTTCGTTACTCACTGCACTCCTTCGTTACTCTCTGCGTTCCTTCGTTACTCACTGCGCTCCTTCGTTACTCTCTGCGTTCCTTCGTTACTCTCTGCGTTCCTTCGTTACTCTCTGCGTTCCTTTGTTACTCTCTGCGTTCCTTCGTTACTCTCTGCGTTCCTTCGTTACTCACTGCACTCCTTCGTTACTCTCTGCGTTCCTTCGTTACTCTCTGCGTTCCTTCGTTACTCACTGCACTCCTTCGTTACTCACTGCGTTCCTTCGTTACTCACTGCGTTCCTTCGTTACACTCGGCGTTCCTTCGTTACTCACTGCGCTCCTTCGTTACTCTCTGCATTCCTTCGTTACTCTCTGCGTTCCTTCGTTACTCTCTGCGTTCCTTCGTTACTCTCTGCGTTCCTTCGTTACTCTCTGCGTTCCTTCGTTACTCACTGCACTCCTTCGTTACTCTCTGCGTTCCTTCGTTACTCTCTGCGTTCCTTCGTTACTCACTGCACTCCTTCGTTACTCACTGCGTTCCTTCGTTACTCACTGCGTTCCTTCGTTACACTCGGCGTTCCTTCGTTACTCACTGCGCTCCTTCGTTACTCTCTGCATTCCTTCGTTACTCTCAGCGCTCCTTCGTTACTCTCTGCATTCCTTCGTTACTCTCTGCGTTCCTTCGTTACTCTCTGCGTTCCTTCGTTACTCTCTGCGTTCCTTCGTTACTCACTGCACTCCTTCGTTACTCTCTGCGTTACTCTCCGTGAATTAACACAATATCACACTCGTAACCATATGATAAGGCTGTACATCAGCAAGGCTTCATATGAATATACATATACACTGATACATAGTTATATTCCACACTTATATGGAATATGTGTTATCACTAATAACACTTATAAAAAAATACTATATTAAAAGTACATTGTTATTTGAATATAACTGTCAGCTTTGGTGCTCTTTTTATTTATCTCCTTTTTGTCATATCACATATTTTAGTTGTCATCACAAATTAGGTTTTATTCGAAGGGTTACAACTCAAAATTAATTCTTTGAAAACCATTTTGAAATTGGATGTTGCATCATTATAGAAATGGGTGGGGTAAGGTTTTATATTACAAAATTTATTTTAACGACTTTATAATCAAAACACATATCAACTCAAAGGTGTGAGGGCATTTTATCTGTTTTGTGGATAGAAATAGAAATATAGCCTCAATAGATCAATTTGTTACAGAATGCATCAAAATAGTGAGTGAAATATGGGCGACATCCGATGGATGTTTTTGGTACAGCGGTAAAACAAAAACTTTGCATTTTATGATATCAACTACAAATTTGGAACAGAACTTGGTTAGACATATGACTTTGATTTTATATTCTTTTTATATTCTATAAAATATATATATTTGATATTAATGCTAATAATTTATAATAATAAAATAATAATTGATACAGTATATTTGATTTATAGTAAATTTACATAACTTTTTCAAGCTTTAATTTAGAAGTGCTTTCCTGGGTCTCTAACAGTAGAGAGCAGCGCTTGCAACATCAAGGTCATGGGTTTGATTCCCAGGGAAAGCAAGAACTGATTAGAATGTCAATGTGTTTCTTGAATGCGATGCAAGTCGCTTTGGATTAAAGCATCTGACAAATGCATGAATGTAAAAAATTCACTTCTTAAGTGCTTTTCAGCAATAATCTGCTGTCTTCTTTAAAACAAGACCAAACGTAGGTCTATATAAAGCAATCAATTGACGGTTGCTTTATACAACCATTGACGCTTGGAAAGTGCATCTATTCTCAAAAAGGAGGATGATAAAAAAGAATCTGAGTTGGAGCAAGTTGATGAAAATACTTATATTCATATTTAAATATGAATATAGTTATTATACTTAAATTATATTAAACTGACTTAAATCGAGAAAGAATGGTACAAATATGCACACTTGCTATTTAGAAAAAATTACCTGGCCATTTTTAATATTTACACACGATATTGTGACGTTCTGATCTACAGTGACGTCAGTGCAGAAGCAGCTGTTCGACCTTCTGTCCAGCAGATGGCGCTATAGATTATATATTGACAATGCTGCACACAAATTCTGTACCCCACACACACACACACACACACACACACACACACACACACACACACACACACACACACACACACACACACACACACACACACACACACACACGCTCCAAACCTGTATGACTTTGCTTTATATTTGGATGAACTTTTCATTTAAACGGATCGGTGTGAAACATGAGTGTGAAGAAAGCAAAAAACACATTTGTCAGAGTGTCTTATTTGGTTTAAACTCTTTAAAGGTGCATTCAATACAGTGTTTTCAGTTCCTCTACATTTGCAGGCATATGTACAGGATTTATATACAGTCCTCATACAAAATAAAACTAATACAAAATAATAAGCTTTTGTACAGAAGCAAAAGAAACTATATATACACATATCTTTTAAATGACAAGGCATATAGTCCACTCTCCCGTCATACATTATACGCTGAAATAACATCCGTCTGCTTTTCACACAGGAAAACACGCCACGATCAGTGAGGCGAAGATGTCGCCAACCAAAGCACAGAAACACACACACTCTGCCGTTTTCAGGATTTCTTCTGCAACTAAAGATGATTCTACAGAGTGAATCTCAAGGTCACAAAACATTTCACCCCAAAATCAAAAGAAAAGAAAAGGGAATTATGAAAAATAAGCACATTTGCACACTCAAATTCTCATGATTTTAATGGGAAAATAGTCATCTTATATATCAGAAACAAACATTTATATATATATACTATATGTCTATAGGTCTTAACTAAAAAAAACTTTAAATATGCTTTATTTTCTTTATGCAAATCAAAGGTTTTATTTTATGTTTTACAATTTTAGGGTGAAATGTGATCTGGACATGTTCATGAAGTTCAACCTTTAAAACAGTGAGATGTGAGACACACACACACACATCCATAGACGCCCACACACATGTACAAATACACACACTTATACGAATATGCAGAAGAGGACACACACACACACACTCTCTCTCATACACTCATACACACATACACTCTCATACACTCAGACACTCATACACACATACACTCTCATACACTCAGACACTCATACACACACACTCTCATACACTCACACACACACACACACACTCTCTCTCATACACTCATACACACATACACTCTCATACACTCAGACACTCATACACACATACACTCTCATACACTCAGACACTCATACACACACACTCTCATACACTCACACACACACACATACACTCTCATACACTCAGACACTCATACACACACACTCTCATACACTCACACACACACACACACACACACTCTCTCATACACTCATACACTCTCATACACTCAGACACACACACTCTCATACACTCAGACACTCATACACACACACTCTCATACACTCACACACACACACACACACACACTCTCTCATACACTCATACACTCTCATACACTCAGACACACACACTCTCATACACTCAGACACTCATACACACACACTCTCATACACTCAGACACTCATAAACACACACTCTCATACACTCAGACACTCATAAACACACACTCTCATACACTCACACACACATACACATACACTCTCAGAGACTCACTCGTACACTTGTACACACACACTCTCTCTCTCTCTCTCACACACACACACACGCGCACACACACACACACACACACACACGCACGCACGCACGCACGCACACTCACACACTCACACACTCATGCACAAACATGCACATGGTGCTCGTATGATAATGCACAAACAGACATTCATGTCTCTCACACACTCGGATCTCACACTTTTGCACAAGCTGTAAATATATTTTTCTCTGTACTTAAAATTTCTTTAAATATTTAAGGATAAAGCGCTCAAAAAATAAATAACCACAGTTTAGGTTTTTCTATTGCAAGTTGGTGATTCATTTTTCTGTTAAATCTCTGTATGTGCAAGTTCGCTGCAACCATGAATTTCCTTGCCCTAAAAAAACAAAAGAAATGTTACATTCAATACTGGAAACTTCAACACCTGACGCAGTCAGAAACGCTCTCTGAGAGTCCTTACAATCCGCACATTCCCAGCCTCCGCCTCGAGCGCATCCCAAAATATGCAAACGCAACCAAGATTGCACTTCAAGTATTCAAACGAAAGTGTTTTTGTTTACCAAAGCCCAGTGATTCACCGCCGCTAATGCCAACACTGACCGAGCCGCTTTGATTGGTCAGAAACGTGATGCTTTTCTTGTTCAAGTTTGGTTTTATATCAAGAAACATTCCAGAAAAAATTATATGTATATATAATTATATAGCTTATCGTAAGATTGTAATACTCGTAAAGCCAGTACAGATGTGCCTCCACTGGCCTGGTAAACCATCAAGACAGGAAGTAGATTTGCGTCCAGTAAAGACTTCCTCCCGTCCAGCTTACAGCGACGAAACACACACACCGTTATCACACACAGAAAATCCAACTCAATCATCCTCAGAGTCAGGAAACCGTGGAGTGCAGCTGGAGCCAAGATGGCGGAGATGAGTCCATCCGGAGAGAAGCACCTGCACAACCAGGAGCGACTGTAAACCGACGGATAGTGCGAGTGTGAGGCTAAAGCTCTGCCCAAAAGTGCCGTTGCGCAGCTCAAGTCTGTGTTTGGTATGTGTGTGAAAGGGATGCAGCATTGAGATTATTACGGTATGGTTCAGCATTGCCCTCTCGCACTCGGTGACGGCACACAATATATTAAAGCACTTCAGTCCGTCAGCGACAGGAGGCACCGAATCACCCGGGGGAATCTCAGCCAACAAATGTCATCTTTCGCCTCAAAACCAAAGGACAGAGAGAAGAAATGTCCTTTTGCATCAAGAAAATAAAGCATTTAAGCATTCCTCCACAACTGGAACGACACGCAGGGAGAAACGTGAATATCGTGGCCATGAAGTAACGATTCGATCCAATCATTCGTTCCCTTGTTTCAGTAAATAATGCACATGATATAATCATCTTCAGTTCAATCCATTAGATCCATCAGAGGATTCACTAACTCAAAGAAACCAATTATTACATCGTGTGCATGATGTAAAACCAGGGAACCAGTCATTATACTGTGCAGGAGATTTAGTAAAACGAGGGAAGGAGATGTTAAATTGTGGCCATAATATACAGATTTGTTTCTTGAATGCCAGTTGTGGGTCAATGCACAAAAAAGATGTACATATTTACAAAATATCTAACTAATAATTTATTTGATATAATTGCGGTTAAATGTGTCTGTTTCAATGTACGGTAATTGAAAGAAATATATTATAAAAAACCAAACAAACAAAAAGCACACCATAAATATCTGTAACTTGTTTCACTTTTCAGCAACGGATTGTCATGCAATGAAACAAATGCTAACGGCATTAAAAACGAGAATTTCTGCTGCTTTTCTTGAGATATGAATTATGACATTTAATGTGAGATTCACCCGTTCGCCTGCATAACACGAGCGAAATAAAGCCTTCGTAATCAAACGACTGTAATTATTGCACTGAGCAACGTTTGGTAATCATAATGTCGGGACATCCGTTACAAAAATAGGAAAAGAACTAGATGAAGTTTGAGCGATTGACGTATATTAAAGACTCTTTACAGTAGATTTGTTTAGGATGAGCTAAAGTGTGCAAGGGAAGTGCATGTGGTGGAGCGAGAGACTCTCTCTCTCTCTCTCTCTCGCCCCCTGGTGGCCCTGAGACGCAGTCCTGAGACCCGCAACACCAGGCCAAATACAGCCAAGCGAACAAAAGCACGAAGAAAGCGCCGGGAATGTTAGCATTCACAGTGTGGATTCGCACTCCACTTTGCAGGTGGTGGTTGCGGCGCCTTTGCGCGTGAGCTTGAGGAAGCTGGGCTTCTCCGTGACGCCGTTGTTATTAGATGACGTCAACACCTTGGTCTGCTCGCCCTCTCCGCCGGACCCCGGGTAGATGACGAGGAAGCAGGAGGCCAGGAAGCCCAGGAAGGAGCCGCCGGACGCCACCATGGGAATGACCCGCACGCTGCCCACCGCGTCCACCACCGCGCCCAGCGCCGACGCCACCAGGATCTGAGAGATGTACACTTGGCACGACAGGATGGCGCAGTCGATGCCAAAGCCTCGCTTGGAGTTCCCGGGACTGTGCTGGACGTACTGCAAACAGCAAAAACACATGAGTCTCACCGTCCCGTGCCTCTGCTCTCTAACTTATGTCAGCGCTTGACGACAGCTTTCCTGTGTGTCTAACAGTAGTGAGTGGCGCTTGCAACATCAAGGTCAAGGGTTCGATTCCCAGGGAAAGCAAGAACTGATCAGAATGTCAATGTGTTTCTTGAATGCAATGATAAAAGCGTCTGATAAATGCATGAATGTGAATGAAAATGAACAGTTATCAAAGTATTTGCATCTTTAGATTCACCACTAAAACTTAATTGCATTGCATATAATAACAATAACATATTTGATATAACCTGTAAAGTCAAATTAAACGCATACATCACCATCCAGCAAACAGCCATGATATACACGACTTTTGCAATTACAATTTAAATGTCTAGCTGATTCAATATTTTTAAATATTGGTTAACTATTTTAATTGTAAAATAATTGATAAAAAATAAAATAATAATTTATATAAAAATTATATAATAGCACTTCCTGTTTCCTCATTGTATATGGATTGCATTAAATATTTAAACGTATACTAAATAGTTAATTTTATTAAATTGATTTAATTTCTACTGCCTCCATTTCTGCACAAAGTAATGTAAATTATGTATGAAAATAAATATTTTAAATACAAATTTAAATATGTTTTTATAAAAATAAAATATAATAAAATAAGCTGCACTCCCCATTCAGACTTTTTAAAATTTAATTATTATTTAATAAATAATAAAATCAATTTAAAAGAAATCAGAATTTGCAGCACTATCAACTATTCTGTTGTTCAATTTACAGGATTGCAATTTCAATGTCTAAAATATTGAATATTAAATTATTATAAAAGTATGAAATATAAAAAAAAAAAAAAAAAAAAAAAATATATATATATATATATATATATATATATATTTTTTTTTTTAAATTTAATTTAATATATATTTAAATAAATAAAAAAAGAATCAGAATTTGCAGCAGGAAATATAAAGTTTCCTCATGCACAATATAATGTGACAGAAAACAGCAATATAATGCATTTTTCCTGATTACTGGTGAAGGTAATTAAACAAAAGCTAAATTGCAGTCCTGCTGCTGAACAATGTAATCAAGTTAAGCTCCAGAAAGTTATGTGATGACCCATAATGCCTGGCGCTTGTAAAAACGTCTCGGTCTGAGAGAGATCTGACCTCTTTGCTGTCGTGGTACTGGCCCAGCAGAGCGTACGGACAGTACGAGATGCTCATGGAGATGATTCCCATGCTGCTGATCATCACCATGGACACGTAGACGTTTGGGAAGATCGCCATGACGGCTGTCCCGATCGAGAAGCCCAGCGTGCCCAGGATGTAGATGACCTTTATGCTGAGGTCAAAGTTATCCAGGTACTTCTGCAGTAAAGCTACAGTCACAAAAGAAAAGCAGAATGAAGTCTTGCAGGTGATCTGATCAGCCGGCGGCGGCGGCTCTATTTCAGCACACGTACCTGAGCAGATGGCGGCGGTGGCGGCGTAAATCACCAGCCCCCAGCAGCCCATCTGAACCCCCCGGTGGTAGTTATGAAGGGCCGTGGAGTTCAGCGGCGCCTGCGGGACAAACACAGCTCACACTCAGGGCAAAGTTTCCAACAGAAAACGCTTTAAGCTCAAAGCAACAGCTCTCAAAACAGTTTTATGATATTATACTGGTGCTTTTTTGTTGTTTGGGGCAACCTATCCTATATTTCTCTTTTGATTATTTATACTATATTTTATTTGAAGACCCCGGAGAGCTTTAGCATGTTCACATGGCGTCAGATGTCACATGACATGCATAAAAGTAAACGAATATTTCACGCAACTGTATTTCATTTTTTATTTTTTTATTTTAATTAAAAGTTAAATGCTGGCAATTAAAAATAAAAAAATCTGTTATTTAAAAAATAATTAAACTTAAAAAATGTATTGTAATGATAATATTTAATATAATTATTAATTTAAAATAGTTTTTTGATTCAAAGAAAAGCAGATAATTATATAATAAAACAAAATCAATTAATAAAAAAAGCTTTAAAAAGATAAGATATTGTACCGGTAATAATAAATATTTATTGATGCATTAATTTTAGTACAATTATTTTTAATTAAAAGAAAATCTAATAATTAGTAATCCTAAATAATAATAAAAACTATTGATTAAAAACAAATTTTTTTGTAAAAATAATAATAATATTTATTGATGTATTCCTTTGAATTACAAGAAAAGCTGATTATTAAATAATCAATCAATATCTATTATTATTATAATTATTATTATTATTATAAACACAACCACACTAACAAATAATAATAAATAATAATAAGTATTATTATATATTAAAATACTAAAATAAATTAAAATAAATTTTAAATTTTTATTAAAATAAATACATCAGTAAATATTATTGTTATAAACACAACGACACCAATAAATATAACATTATTAATAATATTAATAAAAATAAAAATTGTGATGTTGCAAGTTTGATATGGCATAATAATATTATTAATAATAATGCCATATCAAACTTGCCCTGCTACGAATAAGTCCCCAAATCTCGTTTTAGGAGAAGTTTAGTCTTTTTCCCAGTCAAAGTTATATATATATATGTATATATATATATATATATATATATATATATATATATATATATATATATATATATATATATATATATATATATATATATATATATATAAAATCGCTCAAGTTGTATGACACTTTCAGGGTGCTTGACAGTAAATAAATAATTTTTCCTGAAAAGTCAGGATCTCACCGTAGGGTCACCCTCGTAGATGACCTGCCCCATGAAGTCTGTGTAAAACACGGCCTCGGCGATGATGGCGAACCAGGTGACCAGGTGGCACACGCAGAGTCTGAACAGCTGTCTGGGCATCTTCAGCATGGACATCCAGAGCAGCCGGACGGTGGTCTCGGCCTCGCCCTCCTCGCTCTCCGTGTCGCCGCTGGAGTTGGTGTTCCCGCTCTGATGCCTCGCTCTCTGGCCGTTCCTCTGCTTCTGCCGCTTCTCAATCTCGTAGATGTCGTTCATGCTGCGGGACGGCTTGATGAGGAACGCCGCGTTGGCGCGCCGGTAGCGGTAGCGGTGGGATCCGACCCGGCCGTAGTAGGAGAAGGTGCAGGACGACTGTCGGTAGAAGGTGTGGCGTCTGCGGCGGATGGATGCGTTGGTGCTGGAGGGTTGCAGACCGGGCGGTCCGTGGCCGTTGAGGTCCGTCGGGTGTCCGTTGGGCGCTTTGGATCCGTTGAGCTGATTGTTAAGCAGAGCTTCTTCACCCTCGTTTTCCACCTGCTGCAGAAACGCAGACAAACGGCTGAAGCGTCCGCGCAGGAACTCTGGACTCCCTGCGCTGCTGCTGCGGCGCGGCGGCGACCCGTGATAGGAAGAAATGCGATCTTGGAAGATGGACGGCTCGATTTCACGCAGGAACAGCATATCGTGATCTAGGTGGTCCAGCGTGGCGTCGGCCATGGCCAGAACCGAGTCACTTTTACTGCGAACGATGTCCACGTCCAGGAAGTCCATATCCAGCTCGCGCTCCGACCTCCGGTCCGTGTCGTAATAGCCGTAGGCCTCGTCTTCGTGGATCGAGTCGAGCTGGGGGTGATGCGGTGCGATTTTAACGCTGGATTCGGTTTCCGCCTCTTCGTCCAGACGGTCTTGTTGCGGACTGAACTGCTGCTCCTCGATACTGAACAGGTGCAGAGCCACGGAAATGGTGAACAGAACCGCGGCGAACATGAACAGGATTTGCTCTTGAGACTTGAAGGTTCGACCCAAGAAGGTGTGCGTCCAGTCTAGACCCCCCAGAGCGTAACCCACTGCCCCACCGAGCCCTGAAACACACAAGCACCACTTACATTTACACTCAGTCCTTTATCAAAAGACTTGCATTGCATTCAAGAAACACATTGACATTCTAATCAGTTCTTGCTTTCCCTGGGAATCGAACCCATGACTTTGATGTTGCAAGCGCCTCTCTCTACTGTTAGAGAGACTGAAAAGCATTACTTTCAGCTTGCTTACATGACACTAAAAACAGAAATGCTTTTTCTTTGCATTATTTCATGAAAACGATCTGAAATAGTTTTTCCTCCTACCTAAAGTTTTGTGACTAAACATAAAAGCATTGAAATTTAATTTCTCCTCTCTTCTCATATATTTTTCCATCACCATGTCCCCTTAGGGAGTATAAACTCATATTTTGAATGATTTAAAATAAATAAATATATGCTTTTTAATTTATATTTAATATCTTAATTAATTTAGGAATACTGGAAATCAAGACAAAAATAGCAAGAAATATTTTTTCCATTGTTCTGACCCGAATTGACAGATATTGCTCTCATTGCATAAACAGATTGTGCATTCAAAGTGTTATCTTAAATAAAGAATGTTTAAATATTTGTACTGGAAAACTGCTTAAAATAAGAAACATGTGCTTGTTATATCTTTAAATCAAGTTTATTTTTCTGCGCCCATCGGCAGACGCTTCTTTATCGTTTTAAGCATGAACTCCCTTCATCTGCAAAAGCACTGAGTAATAATGTTTGCGTTGTGTGAACTGGGTCATGTTGTGTTCGATCGGCTCACGGATCTGTGTTCACGAGCATTGATCTGCCGTACCTGCAGAGAAGGCGTGGATGTTGAGGGCCATGTCCTGCTCCTCGGTGTCGGCCACGTCCAGCAGATACGCTCGTATGGGACCCTCCGTCGCATCCGCGCAGAAGTCCAGCACCACCACCCCCAAAACCGTCATCACGATCCCTATCGGCTGGTTGTTTGGCACGTCTCCTACAGCAAGACCTGACACACACACACACACACACACACACACACACACACACACACACACACACACACACACACACACACACACACACACACACACACACACACACACACACACACACACACACACACACACACACACACACACACACACACACACACACACACACACACACACAACAAGATATCAGAAGCAGCCGAGACTCCAGACTTGCTGTTACCCTAAACTAGAACTAAACCTAAAACTATTAAAAATTGGTTTTGGAAAATTTAAATTTGGAAGATGAAATAAAATAAAATGTAAACATTAGAAAGAAAATCTTAACTCATGATTAAAAGCTGAAAAAGTTGACAATTTAAAAACTCAAATTAAAGCAATACAGAAAGATTCAACAAAAATAGAATAATAGGCACAAAATTGCTAAAATTAAATTCAAATAAATTTGGCTAAAAAAGAAACAAACAAAACAAGATATTTGAGTTTCATAGATATTTGAGTTTTATATTGCTGAAAGTCAACACAACATATAAATGATTTAAATAACAGTCCATTTCCAACAATTGTATTTAACAATAAAGTTAATTTGGATTAAAAAAATACATATAGTGTGCCTGAAACATATAAGTGAGGTAATGAAATAATAAATATTCACAGATTATATTGACAAAATAAAAACTCACACTCACACACACACACACACACACACACACACACAAAATCACTCATACTCATACTCACACTCACTATCACTCACTCACACACACTCGCTCGCACAATCGCGCACTCGCATACACTCACACACACCAGCCAATATGAATATTTTGAATGATGGTAGCTTTGAAGGCCACGTACAATTAAACTTACAACAGATTGTACGTGCAAATTTACAGTCACAGTCTTTCATATACACACACACACACACACACACACACACACACACACACCCCTCTGGTGATTCAAACATCCTGTACCGACGGTTCAGACCTCCGTGCCCTGACCTTGATCCGGCGCATTGTCACAACATGCACCGTTTTACGCGCGCGTGTGTGTGTGTGTGTGTGTAAGAAAACACACGGACATATATTGATTGTTCAGGCTTATTTTAGAGCTTTTCCAGGGTCATGTGTGCTACTATAGCCAGAGGTCACAGGTCGATTAGCGCTTTATTTGTGTAATTATTAGTGCTGCTAAAGTACGAAACGTCAGTGTGTCACTCGTCCCACACGGTTTCATGGTGGAGAGTGTCCAGAAAATCCCCAGACGGACACGGAAGAAGGGACCTGATTTGGGCCAGTGGTAGAAAATCACCAAACGACCATATCAATAAATCTGGCTAGTATTATTCTAATCATAGCTGAAACTGTAAACACGTGCATATATATAAAGAGTGGAAACTAACTAGACTTGTAGCTCGTAGTGTTACGCGTTCTTCCTGACAATGAGTCGATACGCAGCAAGCCGTGGAGACAGGAAGTTGTTCCAGATACGCAATGAAAGGTAAAAAGGGGCACAACAGGAAACGGCTCCCTGTGAACTGGTTCCTAGTGCTTTCCCATGTCATAGAGACCGACAGCTCGTACTCTCTCTATCTCTCTCTCTCTCTCTCTCACACACACACACACACACACACACACACACACACACACACACACACACACACACACACACACACACACACACACACACACACACACACACACACACACACACACACACACACACACACACACACACAAAGTATTACAATGGTGCTAGACTAAAAAACCCTGGTAGGAATCAGTACATTTGGGCCTGATTAAGAGTTGATGCAGACGTTCCTCCAGACGTCCTCACCTATCAGAGAGCCGTTGAGGAACAGAGCCACGCCCAGCAGGACGCCCACACACAGCGCCAGGATGAAGGGCCGTCTGCGGCCCCAGCGCAGCGTGCAGCGGTCACTGGCCGAGCCGATCAGAGGCGTGAAGATCAGGCCCAGGATGGGGCTCAGGAACCACGTCAGGCTGTAGTATTGCTCTGGAAGACCTGCGAGCGAGACAGACGCAAGCATCACACTTCCTGTGCACGAGGACCAGCGCTCAGAAGCATCTCGCAGCTTTGTGCTGCATATCATTATAGTTTCAGAAAACAGCATTAACGCTAATATGATAAAAGACCCATTACAAACCATTAAAGCCCATTAAGAAAACTCATTATAATGTAAAAAAACCCCTAATATTCAGCCTCACCAGATCAATACTAATGCTATTGCTACATTATCCAATATTCAACATCCTCCCCAACATTTCAAGCATCTCCACTTCACGCAATAAAACTATTATTTGAATTGCATATCAAATTTTGCACATGCAGTTACTGCAGTAATAACTATAAATGACGCATAATTACATGCAACTAACCGTAAAACCTTAAAAGCAACGTTAACTCAGCTTTCCTGAAGCTCAATCAGTAGAGCATTGGTGCTTGCAACGCCAAGGTCATGGGTTCGATCCCAGGGAAAGCAAGAACTGATTCAATGTGTTTCTTGAATACAGTGTAAGTCGCTTTGGATAAATGTAAAACAAACCCCGACATTAGTTAATAGTAGTTAATTACAGTAGAAACCCCGACATTCGAAAAGTTCGATGTACGATAAAAGATTTCAGGGTTTTTTCGCCCGAGTAACGACCAAATGATCGAGATGCGAAAAACGAAATCTCGGCCGAGGCGACGATTTCTGAGTTTTGTTTTGAAATTTGCGCGCCACTGACCCGTAAACTCGCACCAATCGTCCCGCTCTCCCA